>CM022706.1:63681464-63881464 GCA_012295165.1 Asparagus setaceus | reverse complement strand
TCCCCATAACTCCGTGAACCCCTCTCTCTCTCGCGTTACCTTCTTTCTCTCTCTCTCTCCCCATAACTCCGTGAACCCCTCTCTCTCTCTCTCCCCATAACTCCGTGAACCCCTCTCTCTCTCTCTCCCCATAACTCCGTGAACCCCTCTCTCTCTCTCTCTCTCTCTCTCTCTTCTTTAGCCCCAAACCCAAACCCTAACCCTCTGGCAGGTGGTCGCTCCGCTGCCGTCACCTCTCCCTTGATCTCTCTCTCCCGTCAGATTTAGGTAAACCCTAACCCTAGTTCTCCTAAATTTTTTATATTTTTTCACTATTTAATCATAAAATCTTGTTTAAATTTAGATTTTGGAATAATTTTGAAATTTACTTGTGAATAATATTGATATTGAGATTTATTTCATTATAATAACTTGTTTAATTTTAGATTTTGGAATAACTTTGAAATTTAATTGTAAATAATATTGATAATGAGATTTATTTCATCATAATAACTTTTAATTGTTGATTTTGGAATAACTTTGAAATTTAATTGTAAATAATAATGATATTGAGATTTATTTCATCATAATAACTTTTAATTGTCGAATTTAGAATTTTTAACATTTAATTGTTAGTAATATTAATATTGAAATTTTTACTACTTAGGGTAACAATGAACGATCGAATCGTAATTCTTTGTTCGTATGATGGGAAGATTAACTATCTAGAGAATAATATGCCTATATACGAAGGAGGTGTCACGAAACCGTTGTTCATATCCAAATCATGTACTTTCGATGAATTGGTTAATGACTTACATAAACTTACATTAACCAATTCACGTGAGTATCATCTAAATGTGATTTGTAATTATCCCGTTATGGAAAACAGAACAAGCGGTATTCAAATTTCAAGTGACTACGATATGGGTCTCATTGGAATATTAAATGAGGAGAAGCGTTCGGTGGAATTATTTATTGAAAAACATCAACGGAATTTGGGCAAAGCGGTTGATCACGATAGAGCATACTCTCGCATGTTGGAAGATCTTGATGTTGACTCCACCGGTTTTTTGTCTCCGCAACATGATATGGGATGGACACAGTCAAAAAACTTGGATGGTCCTTCATTTGTGGGAACTTCGAGTGCATTCGATGATAACGCTCCTCATCAAGATATAAGGCATTCCACAGGAGTAACGATAGAAGATGATAATGCAAGCGTTGAATCAGAGGATGATGACGTAGAGGATGGCTTACAAATTAATAGTATGATGTGTTTGAATGATCCGATTGAAGGGGAAAACCAACTGATTGACCGATGTTATTCTAATAATGAGTATATCGTATTAGAAGATCCGCCGCCCGATGAACTTCATGGTGATGGATGGATTGATGATTCCACAATGGAAAATATTCCTATTGACACTAGTTTAAATGATGATACCCAAGGCGAGGACTTCTCATTCAAAAAAGGCGATCTATTTGAAAGCAAGGAGAAATTGATTCATGCGCTTCGTTTGTGGGCCATAAGAAATAGTGTCAAGTTTAGGCAGACAAAAAGTAATGCAACAAGCTATAACGTAGTGTGTTTTTACCGCAAAGATGGTGTGGAGGAAGACAATGGTGGTCACCACGACGGAAATACAAACTGTCCTTGGAAGCTTAATTCCCGCTTGGGGGTAAGAGTAGGCAGGCAATTTAAAATAACACACTACAATGGACGGCACACATGTAGCAATCCTCGATTTGAGATGAATCATAGACACGCGTCCGCTTCTTTCATATATCGATTGATTATGCCTGCACTAAGAGAGGATCTCGATCTAAGACCAAAGGATATTCGTCTTCTAGTATACAAAGAGACCGCATGTGACGTATCCTACAATAAATGTTGGAATGCTCGGAGGAAGGCGATGATAAAAATTTTCGGAGATTGGGACAAATCATATGAGATCTTACCACATTATCTTGAAGCACTTAAAAAAGAAAATCCGGGGACAGTGTACGAAGTATCATCGGATCCGGTTGACGGCGGAGATAGACGATTCACGGGTGTATTTTGGGCATTTGGGCCTTCCATTGATGGATTCAAATATTGTCGTCCTCTTCTTAGCATCGACGGTACCCACTTGTATGGTAAATATAAAGGCGTTTTGCTCGTTGCAACCGGAGTTGATGCAGATGGTGGTTTATTTCCTTTGGCATTTGCAGTGGTTGATGTGGAAAATATAGAAAATTGGACATGGTTTTTTGCATGCGTTAGATATCATATTCCTAGTGTGGGAATGCGGCCGATTACATTCATCTCTGATAGGATGAAAGGAATTCCAATAGCACTACAACGACATTTTCCGTCACCGCATGTGCACCGCTATTGCCTACGACATATTAGGGACAACTTCAAGAGGAAGCATGAACAAGGGCATCTCCAAGATCTTCTTTGGCAAGCTGGATGTGCAACGGAGAAATTAATTTATGATCAACTACGCGAGAAGATTAAGAATATTTCACAAACTGCACATGATTGGATCGAGACTAGTTTGGGCCCGAACAATGTCAATAGGTGGGCGTTATGTGAAGACGGCGGCAAACGTTTTTGTATGATGACCACTAACGCTTCTGAGAGTTTCAATGGTGTGCTTAGGGGAGCACGCGGTATGCCAATACAATCATTAGTTGCAAAAATATTTTACAGACTTAATAGATTCTTCCTCAGACGATGCACATTGGCAGCAAATATTCAAACGGAATTGGCGCCAAAAGTTGAAGGAATATTGGCGAATCGGAGTAAGCAAGCTCGTTCATATGATGCTAGACGATTCAGTTTTAATGAATGGGAGGTCATTGAAGGATCATCACATATAGAAAATCGCTCTTACAAAGTCAATATACTAGTGGATCAGACTTGTACATGCACTTGCAACGTACCACAATTATAATGGCTTCCTTGTTCTCATGTTATAGCAGCTTGTTCGGATGTACAAGGGGGTGCGAGATGTTCACACTATATATTCGCTGCAAATTGGTATTTAACTTATAACTACCAACAAACATACAAGGAGTGCTTTCATCCACCATACGATAGTCGATACTGGACACAAGGCGGGCCGCGAATATTACCTCCTGTGTATAAGAGATCAGCTGGGCGACCTCGTTCCGTACGGATTAGAAATACTATGGACGAAGGACGAGAAGGAGTCAGGCGGAAAAATAAGTGTAGTAGGTGCGATCAACCAGGTTACAACAAAAATAGTTGTCCAACTAGGATTAGGCGTTGATTATTTCGGGCTTGAATGTATGAAATGTTTCGAATCTGGCTTTTGTAATATATAACACTTTATTTTCTATGCAGAGAGATATATTATGGATCCTTGTACTATATATTGGTACATCTTTATCTTATGATGCATTAAACTACTCCCACTAAATAATGAACGTTACGAAGCAAATAGATGTATGCAATTAATTATTTGCTACTTAAAGAGACATGACATTTTTTGTTCCAAACTAGCTTTGTTGTCATGGATTTTGATATCATGCCACTTTTAAAGGATAACGTGCATACAAATTATAAGGGTTTTGAGGTGGATTTAGTGCTCTTTATCCTCTCAATAAGTGAAATGGAATAAAATTATCCCACATGTTACTTTAAAGACATAATATTTTTATTGCCTTTATTTGTAGCCTTGATGAAACATGGTTTTTTTACTATTGAATGAGATTTCTATGCAGAGAGATATATTATGGATCCTGGACCGATCCAACCAGATGTATTATACCTTCAGACAGAGCATCGTTCCCACAAGATTGGGTTAGGAGAGGTAAAATATTTACGTATATATTTATTATTTTTGCACATGATATAGTTTTTTGTATTCTAAAAGAATTTAATTAACGTGCAGGCTGTAGAAGATATCAACATAGTGGACCATTCAGCTAGTCATTCCAGCTGGCAGATTGAGGATCCTCGAGTTTCACAGTTGATAGATCAGGCAGGTTTTGCAGAGTGTTCATCGGTGCGATATATTAGGCTTGATTGGGCCCTTATCCGTGCTCTGATTGAGAGGTGGAGGCCAGAGACTAACACCTTCCATATGCATATAGGAGAGTGTACCATTACACTTCAGGATGTAGCCATCATACTTGGGCTCCGGATTGATGGCCCCGCCAAGCATGCACCGATGACCATAATTGGACCGAAGTATGTGAGAGGCTTCTAGGGCAGGTTCCTGGATTGAGGAGTGGTGCCATAAAGCTATCGTGGCTTCGTACCACGTTTGGGGGAGATATACCCGACGACGCCACGGTGGAGGTTGTTCAGTATTATGCTCGTGCTTATATATTGCACACAATTGGTTGTATGTTATTTCCAGATGCGAGCAAGTCCCGTGTACATGCACGATGGCTGACACTACTGGAGAATTTTGAGTTATGCGGCACTCTATCGTGGGGCAGTGCGGTATTGGCATACCTTTATAGGGAGCTATGTAGGGTCTCCTTGTCGGAGAATAAAGATTTCAAGGGATGCATGATGTTGTTACAGGTTTGGTCGTGGGAACACATCCATATTGGACGACCTACTCTTTAGATGCATGTCGATCTACAGGGTCGTTATCCTTTGGGATGCAGGTATAATTTTGCATAAATTTAAAATTTTAATTATCAATTAATTTTATTCATATTGATCTCATATATTCTTTATGGCAAAAAGATATAATGTGAGGCAATGACACTCACAATACAAAGATCATGACCGACATATTGAGTTTTACGAAATGAGCTTGATGGCCTCCAAAGACGCAATGTAAATACAAAACTTAACTTATTATTTATATTTTAATTTTTACGAAGATGCTGATACAAGTTTTTTTAAATTTCAGTTCAAGTGGACACCTTATTCTCTGCCGGATTTCGATATCTATACCCTAGCACCTAGTTGTAGAGCTAGCGCTAATTTGTGGAGAGCTAGAGTCCCGTTGATTTGTTGGGAGATTGTGGAGATGCACGCCCCGTGATCGTGGTGTCGCCAATTTCTTTTTCAAAGATGTGCCGATCCCGTTGAGCGAATCGTTCGCGGTCGACGGCGAACATCGCATCATACGGATTGGGCCATCTCTCGTGCGGCATACATACAGAGGTGGGATAATAGGTTGAATTTCATAGAGGGTCAGAGAATTCCATCAGCTGATCACACCGCGTATATGCGTTGGTATTGGAATATCACACGATGGATAGGACGCACCCACAACCCTCGACCTCATCGCTGCATGCAAGCGAATACTTATATCCCTAGTATAATGATCGAGAGGGATTATGTAACTTTTTAACTCAATTAAAATGTCAATTCTTTTTTTGTAATTATATTATTACTTAGCTGCGTATATATTTTGGATGTGCTAAATTACAGGTTCATGCAATGGATGAGATTGAGGCTGATATATCAGAGCATATTGTTGAGATTCGTGATCCAATATCGTTAGGGTCTTCAAAAGAATCGAATGAGAATAGCAAACGTGTTCCATAAGACTCAAATCGATAGGTTTGAAGGGCGTGAGGACGAGTCACGCCTTTGGTCTCTTATGTGGCGAAGGCGTGGGGCGGGTGAAGATGGAGCCGCACTTCTCGTATGGCGGGCATGATGGTGATGGAGCCGGTACTTCATACACAACCAAATACTCAGATCATCGAGGCTCATGAGCATGAACATCGGGCGGGACGGGGAAGGGGAAGGGGTAAGAGGGGAAGAGGAAGGAGGGAGGACTTTTAGTCAGATGTGATTTATATTGTGATTCGAAACTTTATAAGGCTTGATTGGTTTCTTATATTTGAAAACCGCTTGTGTGGATCGATTATTGTTTATATATGTGACTTTCGTGTGTATTATTGTCATTTATGGTTGAATTTTCCGTGATAATGTTATAATTCGTAATATGCGATAAATTTAATGTTTATGGTTCAATTCTCGTGTATATTGTCGGAATAATGCCGAAAGTTTGTTATATACACGTGTTTTGAATTTGGTGGAACGTAATCGTATTTGTCATTTTCATGTTTAATGTTATAAATCGGTTTATGTGCGATAAATTTGATGTTCATGGTTCAATTCCCGTGTATATTATCGTGAATGAGGCGGAAAGTTTATTATATACAACAAGTTTTGTATTTGGCGGAGTTTGATATCGTGGTGCATGTTTTGTGCGACTGCGACTTCACGGAAATGAATTCCGTGAAGATTTTACACAAGCAAATCTTCACGGAAATGAATTCCGTGAAGATTTTACACAAGCAAATCTTCACGGAAATGAATTCCGTGAAGATTTTACACAAGCAAATCTTCACGGAAATGAATTCCGTGAAGATTTTACACAAGCAAATCTTCACGGAAATGAATTCCGTGAAGATTTTACACAAGCAAATCTTCACGGAAATGAATTCCGTGAAGATTTTACACAAGCAAATCTTCACGGAAATGAACCAAACCGGGTCAAATTGGCAAATAAGTTGGGATAGGGTCGATTTTTGAAAATAAATGTCGAAAGTGGGCTAAAGTGAAAATTTGTCCAAAGAAAAAACACTCAACCCAACCCAAAAAGACCGCCTATGGGAAGGAAAAGAACAACACAAAGAAGCTTTACTCATGAGAGCCCATGATTTAGTAACAAGCTAATCTTTTATAATTTCTTCAATCATAGGAAAATTAAGAAGAAAATATAACAAAATACACCAAGTCTGATACTACAAACATACAGATATAAGCTGTTTCATTCTGCATAACTGACTACAGATGTGAGAACCTGCAAATAGCACCAAAATCATATAGAGCGATAGGCTGCGCGCCACAATGAGCTGCAATGCATCAAAATTCCAGATGTAGATGCTCTCATTCCTGCATAAAATAATACATGTCATGGTTTTGCATGAGCTGCTGAGCATTTTCATGCAAACAGGTCTTAACTGTCAGTGATAAATGCTATTACCTCTAATTTGATATCAGAGAGTCTCTGGCTCCAGTTGCATATTGTCATTGAAATGAATGCAGATATGGACCGCACTTACACATTTCTTGTTCAGGTGTTCAATGGAAAAAACGACGTCGGCAACGAGCGGATCCAAGCTCCTCGTACTCTGATTTAGTAACGCACATGGATTCAAAATCAGGGCTTGATGCCAGAAGAGATCCCCCTCTCCACACACCTTTAATGCAACTGAACAACAACAACAACAAGAAGTGAGGATAAAAAGAACAAAAGAATAAAAGGAGAGAATAGCTGTGTGAAGATGGATCATACTCTTCTTGAGTTGTTATCTTCAATTGATAATCATCACGAACAAGAGGTCGGAGTTCCTTTTCTCTGTGTGAAGAACAAGGAAAACAAGGAAAGGATTAAAGACCAGAAAATTTTTTTACAATGCCAAAAGAGTACACACCCCTAGGATTATGAGGGTGTAACCACTTGTATACCCTAATTTAGTTTATTAGCGATTAACCCACTGAATTTTACATGACATTATTTCTCGAATTTGGCAGAGATATGATATGGGAATCACTTGACGATAAATAAGTTTTGTCCCCAGTTTAACTGAAAAATAATGCATTGTCCTCTAAATTGTGGGCAAAAAAAGGGACATCATCTAAGTTTCAGGGGATAGTGTAAACAGACTAGTTAAGAGGATATAAGTTGCTTCAACACCATAGTTCAAGAGATGTATATGCAATTAACCGGAAAAAAAAAGCTCACAGGCGCTCTGCAAATCCAGGGAACAGTGTGCTTCCACCAGTCAAGACAATACTGCAAGCAGAGAATCGTAAGCACATAGATTAACAAAGATAAGCAAGATTAAATATACATAACTTAACTACAAAATCTAGAAAAGGATTTTAATTTTTTTTTTCCTGTAACAGATAGTAAGATCACCTCTCAAACAGTACAGGATGAAGATGAGGATGGCAAGAGTGAACTGCTCGAACTATGCATTCTGCAAGTCCAGCTTGATCCATGCCTGTAGATATCCAGCACAAACAATTACACGGAGCTCTCTCATAATAATTCAAAAATATGATGCAGGATAAAGTCCTCCATTAGTCAGAGGCCATGATTTAACAGAGCATTGTCACATGAAACAAGAATCTCTGATCTGATCAGTTATTTCGAGCATATGTTAATTATGCAGCTGTGTGGATACTAATGATTTAATAACTACCACAAAATAAATATGTAGAAGGTTTATAGGAACAAAGTTCACAAATTCTCTTGTGACAGAATCACGTGCTACAGCATAGGTTCTTTAAGATATACATAGCCAAAGTGTCCATGCTATCGACAAGGTTCAATTCAATACAAACCTAAATCAGCAGGTCGGAAGATCATCTCAGGTACAAGAAAACGCTCGTTGGTCAAGTTAAACTCCTGCATGGAAGAAAACTTTAGATCGCAAAACTAGATTAAACCTTAAATTATTTTTTTGTCCAGAAATCATGGTTTAGATTTACATTCTTTGACAAATTTGTTTTCTTCCTATCCTCAACCCCGTCTGTATCTTCTTGACCATCAACTGTTTCCTTCACCCTTGATTTCATATTTGAGCTTCCGTTTTGCAAAGAACGGTACCTTTGTGCTTCATCCATGTCTTTAACATAACCTCTCGTGTGTTCAATACCATCAGGTAGAACATATGTGCACTTGAATAGGTTGTCTTTCCCAGGCTTCCTAGAAAAACAGTAAACAATGAACTAAAGTAGAGTAAAACAAATCCAGAAGGCACATTTGAGATATCATATAAGAAAGCTACTGTGTTTCTATGTTATGATTGCCTACATTTCTATAATATGATTACCTACTAAAAGCTCTTCATTCATACTTCTCCTAAGCTTCGCTCCAAAAAGAACTGGAGGGATGCTCCTTGTTTAGAATAACTAGGTAATGTTTGACGCTCCAACAGAGGCCCATTCAGACCGGATATGCTACTTTCCTGTTCATATTTTCTTCTCTCCCTCTCTCACATATAAGGCTAGAAATGATTTGGATCGAATACTAAGGTATTCATATTGTATTCCTTTAGAAGTTTCGGATTTGAATCCGCGTTTGTTCCTTCTCTGAATTTCTCTGAATCCGAATTTGAACATGAATATATTCATCGAGTATTAAAATATATTTATTTGATTAATATTCTATAGTTTAAAAAAATAAATCTATGTAATTAAGAAGTTATTTAATATGGTTATAGATCTAATTTCATTTGGCTAAATAATTTGTTCTCAAAATAACATTTTAATTCAGAACTATAAATTATTCCTCTATAATTATGACGATAAAATTATAATTAAATATTTGGTTACTAAATTGATTTGCTCTTAAGTGTCTCAAATTTAGCATAGAGCTCAAACTTAAAAATGACGGTAAAAATAACATCAAGTGAGTAATAAACACAATTTACAACGGATAGAAATTTAAATGAATATTTTGATAAGCAAATGAATCAAATATGTAAAGCTCGATTTGATTTGTTTAAAATACTAATAAAGTAATAATTATTTGATTCTCTTTAATGATCTCCTGAATCTAATTTGAACGAATACCTAGAGGAGTAATAATCGAAGTATTTGATATTTATTCAATCAACATACACCCTGAGACCTATCCACCCATCCTCTCTCCTTCTCTTCCCCTGACCCATCATCTCCCTCCCTTCATGTCCTTTTATGGAGGGAGGGAGGGTGGGTGGATACGCGAGACGTGGAGAGAGATTTTTTTTTCCCCCAGTAAGAATCTATTATCAGGGTAATAAGTGAGTGTAAACATAAACATATATGTATAGATAAGTTGGTTCATGCAAATGTGCAAACCCAAAATTTTGATAATATAATTATATAAACAGTACATGACCTAAAATTAGCCCAAAGTACTTGTTATATATACTTGATAGGAGTAGATCTTTGGTGTTCGCTTCCTTATCAAATACCTTAATGTATCCTACTTCATATTGAAATATATATAGTAAATTATTATACTTTATAAAAGTCATTATGTTGACATCTTTTTCTACTAAACACAAATACATTAAGTAGATATATATCAAGTGTGTAAAGAGTATGAAACCATTGTTTCAGAAGTGCTTCAAGATGTACTAAGAAATGTTTGGAAATAACAAAACATAATTGTAATTGAAGGTACATCTAAGAATTGTCTGACATGTTCCAGAAGTGAACGACACATGTCACAACCAATGATTCAAGATTACGAAGATAATGGGCAAGATATGGCCTTCACATAAACAACATAAAGAGAATGGGCAAGACATAGCCTTCCCATAAGCATCCTAAAGGAAATCTATAAATGAGAGAGCTGTTAATAAAAATCATGCAAACTCTTGTGCTTCAGAACAACCCTTCAAACTTCCCTAGTGTCAACAGGCTTTTAAAGTACAGAAAAGATGAAGAGGTTAGCTATAAGGAATTGCAAGGCCATATATGTAGGCATAAAAAATTGCTTATCAGTACCCGAACGAAACTCGTGACGGTGGGTTGACAACCTACGATCCATTTGACAAACCGACGTCGCAAAACGCATCACGCCGCGAAAACGCCAGAGAACGAGTCGACGAGCACATGAAGTGAGTCGCAAGACGCACGAGCCAATGAAACGGCGCGTCGAAGTTGATTAAACTCAAACGCCGATGAGAAGGAATCAACCGCATTTAGTCCGCCAATGCAAACGGGCCGCTTAAGCTCAAAGTTGATCGGCACGACTCAAACACGACGGCGACATTACCGAGCAAAACTAAGCCCTAAGACCGAAAGAATCGACGAAGAATCGACGGAGAAACGACGCAAAACGACGAAAACGCCGCGAAGACGCCGCGCCAAACCTCTACCAAAATGGCCAAGGTGGTTCTACCACTTTGGCCGAGCCACCCTACCAACTGGCCGAGGTAGTTCTACCAAGTGGCCGAGGAGGTCGCCATTTGGCCGGTGTACTCCGCCAGTGGCCGAGGTGGTTCTACCACTTTGGCCGAGCCACCTCGCCAACCTCGCCGAGGTGGTCGGCCAGCGGCCGAGCCACCGAGGTGGCCGGCGCATGCACCCCCATGGTATAAATAGGGGGGGTCTTGAAGTTTGGGGGACGGCGGATAAAAGGTGGATTTTCAGGAGGCTTCCGGAGACTTGGAACGGGGGGATTTGGAGCGGGCTTCCGATTGGATTTTTGGGATCTTTCAAAGGCTCGGACTTCTGAAGAGTTCTTGCGAGATCTACGAGTAATCGGCGCACGGTTCTGAGCAACGGCGAGCACAAGTTCACCAACGCCGATCTTCAATCAAAGGTAACCGAATTGGTCGAACCACGGATACCCTCTAGATTAAGCTTCGCCTTAATCTCGTGGATAGCCAGATTTCTCCTAGTAGATCTCACCCGCCCGGCGATCCTCTCCTTCGTGAGTGTGATCCCTCAGCGCTTCGCTTCTTTGTGAAACGAGCCCTTTACATCTGTAGTTCCGCAACCCTGCCCTACTCGATCGGATTGCGCGGTGGTCCACGGACACAATAAGTCCCCAAGACAGTAAAGAACCCACGCAAGCGGGATCCGATATAACAGATCCTCGTGTTTGTTCACAAGGATAAAAGTTGTAATCTTTTTGATTTTCATTGTAAGCCTTAAAATAAAAGGCTTATATTTCTTTGAATTTGTTTCAGCGATCAAGTTTGTAAGCAAGTTCAAATCAATGACAATCATCCCAACTTTTACCGCTAACAAACCGGCGTCGCCAAAAGCGCCATCGCCGCCAAAGCGTGAAGGCGAGTCGGCGAGCACATGAAGTGAGTCGCAAGACGCACGAGCCAATGAAACGGCGCGTCGAAGTTGATTAAACTCAAACGCCGATGAGAAGGAATCAACCGCATTTAGTCCGCCAATGCAAACGGGCCGCTTAAGCTCGAAAGTTGATCGGCACGGACTCAAACACGACGCGACATTACCGAGCAAAACTAAGCCCTAAGACCGAAAGAATCGACGAAGAATCGACGGAGAAACGACGAAAACGACGAAAACGACGAAAACGCCGCAAGACGGGCGCCAAACCTCTACCAAAATGGCCAGGTGGCTCGGCCACTGGTAGAACCACCTCGGCTGTTTAGTACCGACAAGTGGCCGAGGAGGCTCGACACTTTGGCGAACCACCGACAAGTGGCGAGGTGGCTCGACACCATGGTAGAGCCACCTCGAACCAACGGCGAGTGGCTCGACAGTAAGTAGGGAAACCAGGAGGTGGCCGTATGCACCCCCATGGTATAAATAGGGGGTCTTGAAGTTCGGGGACGGCGATAAAAGGTGGATTTTCGTGAGGCTTCCTGAGACTTGGAACGGGGATTTGGAGCGGCTTCCGATTGATTTTGGGATCTTTCAAAGGCTCTGACTTCAAGAGTTCTTGCGAGATCTGATGTCGGTATGCAGTTAAACAGCAGCGAGCACAAGTTCACCAACGCCGATCTTCAATCAAAGGTAACCAATTCGGTCGAACTACGGATACCCTCTAGATTAAGCTTCGCCTTAATCTCGTGGATAGCGCTGTGATTTCTCCTAGTAGATCTCACCCGCCCGGCGATCCTCTCCTTCGTGAGTGTGATCCCTCGGTAACCGTTTCCTTTGTGAAGCGAGCCTTTATCTGTAGTTCAGGCAGGGTCTCTACGGATCGGGATTGCGGTGGTCCACGGACACAATAAGTCCCCAAGACAGTAAAGAACCCACGCAAGCGGGATCCGATATAACAGATCCTCGTGTTTGTTCACAAGGATAAAAGTTGTAATCTTTTTGATTTTCATTGTAAGCCTTAAAATAAAAGGCGATATTTCTCTTTGAATTTGTTTCAGCGATCAAGTTTGTAAGCAAGTTCAAATCAATGACAATCATCCCAACTTTTACCGCAACAAGCCGGGCGACCACAGTGGGAGCCACCGCCTCAAATCGGAGGTCGTCGTGCAGCCATGATTCCTATCCCTGGAAGAAGAGGTCGAAGTTCGAAGTTCGACCAGAGAAGTTCGAGGAGTACCTATCCTCACCCTCCTCCAGATCCAGTTCCCCCCGCCGCTCCAAGAAGGTCTCCGCTGCAAGGAGAACCCGATGGGCCTCCGATATAGAGCCCCGGATCGGCGAAGTCCAACCTCACGCCGTAGTAGCGAGAAATCCCCTTCGGCGCCCGAAGTCCAGATGATGCCCGAGATGAACGTCGATGACGCGCCCGCACTCTCCAAGAGAGCCCGCCAAAGGCGACGACAGAGCATGGCGCGCAAACTCGCCAAGGCCATGCAATCCACGGATGGGGTCCGCTACGAAGCGGATCTAAGATCCAGACTTACGCAGAGGCTTCAAGTGATCGACGGTCTATCCAAGCCGTCAACCGACGAGTGGGTCCGTGTCAAACGGAACCGCTCCACACTTCAGGAGCGCATCCGGAAGCGCCACGCACTCCTTGCGCAAGCACGAGCTTTGGTGCAACAGGCTCGTGAGTTAAAGAAGGAAGTGGCAAAGAAGCCACCAACGCATCGCCAGTTTGAGGCCCAAGTCTAATGGTGCCCCAACCTCGCCGCCACACTCCCCGCTTAAGCCGAAGGATGCAGCGCTGTAAATCCAACGCCAAAGTCCAAGATCGACGACGCCAAAGACAAAGGCGCTCAGATTCAATCGCTGGTGAAGCCAACTCCCGCCACCACCACCAAACCAACTATCAAGGATCGCCTCGGTCCTCGAAGAGAATCACGGGTCACTCCTCATGCGTGAGGTCGCACCGCTCTAACAAGGACAAGAAGATTCCTGCAGCCTCTCCTATCGGATTGAAAATCGAGGTCCGAGAGTCCGCCGAGACTTCGCGCCCACATCGGCGAAAGTCTAGGCGAGTCACTTTCGGAAGTTTCGATGGATTGACCCGTCCTCGGAAGGAGACGTTTTCATCTGACGATGAGGACGTTATACCCGAAAGATCACGCCGACATACGGCAGGTTGCTCCGGTACACACCGATGAGCCGTACTACCGCGGTAAGGTACGAAAATCTCGGCGGATTCCCCAAATTGACGCAGTCGTGCTTGTGCTCCAAGCTCATTAAAACGATGCTCTCGGAGTGCAATTGCCATCAAGAAGCTCCAGAAAGGGTGTCAGTCTTCCAGAGACTCACCACGGAGATGCCGAGACCTAGGACAAGGCGATTCCGCAAAAGGATGATCTCCCGAGAGGGTGAGTTGCCAGAGGTCACTAATAATATGACCAAAGAAGAATCATCGCCACGGGCTATTCCTCGCGATCGCAACGCTAACTCGCTTATGGTCCGACTATCCGGACGGTCCGTGATAATGATAAGCTTCAAGGGTTACCCGCGGAGGATGATGCGTCAGATATTGGCTCCGCAATCGCATCTGATCATACTGTATCTAGCGAAGGGAGCCCCCAAGAAACACTTATGATCGTATAGATCAAGTGGCCAAAATGCTAGACGGCGCTGAATAAACAACGGAAAACTTCAAATTAGAAATGGAGTTGGCCATGCATCGATGAGAGAAATGCATGACCAATGATCCAAGCTTTAACGAAGCATCGAGGGGAATCAAGTCAACACATTGACGTTGATCAAGATGACAGCGACTCGGATCAGGAGGAAGCACCAGAAGATGATAACCCTCCTGAACCACGCGACGCTGCTGTTGCTCATGAGAACGAGAAGATCAAAGACTTGGAGAGCAAAATCAATTCATTGATTTCTCGCCAAGAAGTAAAGAAGACAGTATTCCTTGCCCATACCCGAGGGAGTGGGAATCAATCCCTACCCGCCGGGTTTAACTTAATAAACTTCACACCATTTGACGGAAGGGTTCCCCGACGCAAAGACTTGATTTATTTCAAGTCACACCTCGGAGTTATTTCGCAACGAACCCTTGATGGTTCGGTCATTAGTTGCAGCCAGTGAGCCTTGAATGTACCGCCGTCTCAAGCGGGGAGCATTCACGGTGGGGCGACATGGAGTCTAGCTTCCTTACCAATTTCTTTGATGACGATACCGAGGTATCGACGGACGCTGTTCGACGAGAAGCGTAAAGACGGAGAAACCGTGGACATCTTTGTTAAACGATTCTAACAAGGCAATGAACCGCCGATCCAATAACGAGGAGTTCATCCTCCAAACATGCCACAAAGAACTTATCAATAGATGTGCTTGAAGCAATGGGTACAAAGACCATCGATAACGTGGAAGGACTTGAAGGTTCGTGGAGAGCAAGCCGAGATTCCTCAAAAGGAAAAATCGAGGTCCGAGTCCGCCGAGACTTCTACCACATCGGCAAAGTCTAGCGAAGTCACTTTCTAAGTTTCATGGATTGACCCGCCCTCTAAGGAGACGCTTATCCGACGATGAGGACGTTATACCCGAAAGATCACCGACATACGGCAGTTGTTCTGCATTACACACCGATGAGCCGCATACCGCGGCAAGGGTACGAGAAAATCTCGAAGGATTCCCCAATTGGCGGTCGTGCTTGTGCTCAAGCTCATTAAAGCGATGCTCTCAGTGCAATTGCCATCAAGAAGCTCGAAAGGGTGTCGATCTTCGAGAGACTCACCACGGAGATCCGAGACCTAGGACAAAGCGATTCGCAAAAGGATGATCTCGAGAGGATGAGTTGCGAGGTCACTAATAATATGACCGGCAAAGAATCATCGTCACGGGCTATTCAGCGCATCGCAGCGACTAACTTCGTTTGCGGTCGGGACTATCCGGCGGTCGAATCGATAAGCGAAGGGTTACGCGGAGGATGATGTGTCGGATATTGGCTCATGTCGCATCGATCATCTTGTATCTAGCGAAGGAGCCCCGAAACACTTATGATCGCATGCATCAAGTGGCCAAAATGCTAGGCGGCGTTGAATAAACAACGGAAAACTTCAAATTAGAAATGGAGTTGGCCATGCGACGATGAGAGAAATGCATGACCAACATCAAAGCTTTAACGAAGCATCGAGGGAATCAAGTCAACACATTGGCGTTGATCAAGATAATGACTTCGGATCGGGAGGAAGCACGAGAAGATGATAACCCTCACGAACAGCGCGGCGCTGCATTGCTCATGAAGCGAGAAGATCAAAGACTTGGAGAGCAAAATCAATTCATTGATTTCGCCAAGAAGTAAAGAAGACAGTATTCCTTGCCCATACAGGGAGTGGGAATCAATCCTTACGTCGAAGTTTAACTTAATAAACTTCACACCATTTGACGGGAAGGGTTCCCCGACGCAAAGACTTGATTTATTTCAAGTCACACCTTGAAAGTTATTTCTCGCAACGAACCTTGATGGTTCTGGCCATTCGCTGAGCACCCTTCGGGCCGCCGACGGTAACCGCCTCGCCGGAGCATTCACATCTGGACGCATGGAGTCTAGCTTCCTTACCAATTTCTTTGATGGCGATACAGAGGTATCGTCGGGGCGTTACTCGGCGAAGCGAAAAAGCGGAGAAACCGTGGACATCTTTGTTAAGCGATTCGGAACAAGGCAATGAAGCTGCGGGATCAATATGAGAGGAGTTCATCCTCCAAACATACAAAGAACTTATCAATAGATGTGCTTGAAGCAATGGGTGCAACCATCGATAGCGTGGAAGGACTTGAAGGTTCGTGGAGAGCAAGCCGAGAGATTCCTCAAAAGGAAAAAGCGAGAGAGGTCGGCCGACGGCGGAAGCTCCGGCGTAACTTTGTCCCAGCGGCAAAGGAAAGAGCAAGCCAAGACGGCGGTTGCGTAACCAAACGCTCCAACTCCAACCCCAACAAAGAAGAAGAAGAAGAAGCCAATGGCCGCGCAAAGCATTACCAACGCAACCGGGCCACAAAACAAGGCCTTAGAGCCAGATTCCCAAGTCCTATTCCTTTAGGGGCGGCGAGATTCCGGTCTCTTCAAATATCTTGTGGAAAATAACAAGATCAAGCTCCCTCCGATTCGTAATCAAGAGGAGGCGATGAACCTGAATGACCCAATCTTGTGCATACCATAGGCGAGTTCATCACCCGCTAAATCTGTTTGACCTTAAGGACAAAATCGGGCTTTAATTGATGTAGGGTCATTACTATGAAGCCGCCCAAAGAGAAGAAGGTCGGGCGAATCACGGTATCCATAAGTTTGGTCGGTGCCATTGACATGGTTTGAACTGAACCGGTGGTCAAAGTTGCGGTGAAGGCGGTGAATGGCGACCCACACAAACAACGCCGAAAGGACTTGTATCGTATCTGACCCGAATGGCGAAGTCTTGTCAGGTCCACTGAACTTCTTGGAAGATGAGCAATGGGTAGCCTCTTCTTCAAGAAAAGCCGGGCTAAGGGAAAGGCATGCCATGCTACTCCGCACTCGAGGGAGACGATGAAAGTGGTATCATTCCATTTGTCAGAAGGGAACACGAAGCCAGCGCCACGAGTGGACAGTACAAGTACAAGTACCGGAAGTCCCGACCCTAATGCCAAGACGCCTCGTGAGCCGGGGTACCAACAAATCCTCACCGCACGAGAGAAAGCGCAATGCCAGTAGTCGCTAAGGAAGCTACAAGAAAGCAACCGATGAAGTTCAAACTCCGGCAGCCTCGATTCACCGGGATTGAAGAGATAAACCGAACTTCGAACTCTCCATACCGCCGATGTCATGGCCCACTAGCCAATATCCCCGCAAGGATCACTCTATGAGCCGCCGCTTATCAAAGAGACGAGAGAAGCTCTTCAAGAAGCCCTCACGATTCAAGTCTTCATCGTGCATTAGGCCGAGTCCGTAAGAGTCGGCCAAAGAATGCAACCTTGACTAAACACTTCCCCGTGATCACCGTTTGGCGGGAAGGGTTCCCGTGCGACGCAGATTTATTTCAAGTCACACCTCGGAGTTATTTACGGCGAACCCTTGATGGTTCGGTCATTCGTTGGCACCGCCGGTGGAAGCGAATAATGCCAGCCGTCTCTGGGGAGCATTCACGGTGGGGCGACATGGAGTCTAGCTTCCTTACCAATTTCTTTGATGGCGATAAGTATCGTCGGGAATTAACACCGGCGAAGCGAGAAAAGCGGAGAAACCGTGGACATCTTTGTTAAGCGATTAGGAACAAGGCAATGAAGCTGCGGGATCAATATGAGAGGAGTTCATCCTCAAACATGCCGACAACTTATCAATAGATGTGCTTGAAGCAATGGAGTCGACACCATCGATAGCGTGGAAGGACTTGAAGGTTCGTGGAGAGCAAGCGAGAGATTCCTCAAAAGGAAAAAGCGAGAGAGGTCGGTAGGCGGCGGAGCTCCGGCGTAACTTTGTCAGCGGCAAAGGAAACAAGCAAAGGCGGCGGTTCGCGAACAAGCGTTCAACTCAACTGGCAGCCAGCGGCGTGCGCCAGCAACAATGAAGCCGCAACGAACCTGATCAACGCGTAGCAACACCACAAAAGCCGGCAGAATTCACGAAGTCCTATTCCTTTAGGGGCGGCGAGATTCCGGTCTCTTCAAATATCTTGTGGAAAATAACAAGATCAAGCTCCCTCGATCGAGAATCAAGAGGAGGCGATGAACACGAATGACCCAAGATCTTGTGCATACCATAGGCGAGTTCATCACCCGCTAAATCTGTTTTGACCTTAAGGACAAAATCGGGCTTTAATTGATGTAGGGTCATTACTATGAAGCCGCCCAAAGAGAAGAAGGTCGGGCGAATCACGGTATCCATAAGTTTGGTCGGTGCCATTGACATGGTTTGAACTGAACCGGTGGTCAAAGTTGCGATGAAGGCGGTGAATGGCGACCAGCACAAACAACGCCGAAAGGACTTGTATCATTATCTGACCCGAATGGCGAAGTCTTGTCAGGTCCACGAACTTCTTGGAAGATGAGCAATGGGTAGCCTCTTCTTGAAGAAAAAGCAGCGAAGGAAAGGCATGCCGTACTACTAGCAATTACGGAGAGGCGATGAGCAGTGGTATCATTCGGTGTCAGAAGGGAACACGAAGCCAGCGCCACGAGTGGACACAGTACAAGTACAAGTACGGAAGTCCCGACCACTAATGCGAGGCGCTCGGTGGGGGTACCAACAAATCCCCTCACTCGCCTGAGCATTAGCGGTAGAAGCGCCAAGAGCTACAACAGCGGCATGAAGTTCAAATCGGCGGTCTCGATTGGTCGCCCGTTGGAAGAGATAAGCAGGAACGAACTCTCCATACCGCCGATGTCATGGCCCATGTAATATCCCAGGATCACTCTCTATGAGTGCTGCGCTTATCAAAAGAGACGAGAAGCTCTTCAAGAAGCCCTCGCCGATTGAAGTCTTCCTCACCCAGTTAGGTAGAGTCCGGAAAAGTGGCCCGGCAATCTAACCTTGCGACTAAACACTTCCCTGCATCACCTTTACAAAGGAGGATATGCGGGCGAGGAATTCAAGCACGATAGGCGCTATACTTCACCGGGTATATTGGCTCTAGTGAAGTTAGCAGGATCCAAGTCGATCCGGGTTCATTATGAGCATCATGCCCTGCGCCTCATGTATCATCACGAAATTCACCCGACAAGCTAGCATCAAGCGGCACAATGATCTGGATTTAACACCGGTGGGTCCGCCCACTTGGTAAAATCGGATTAAGTCGAATGGGGACTTAAAGTCGAAGTCACTGCTATGTGATTGGCGAGACTTCCTATAACTTATTGTTGGAGTGGACCTTGGATCCGATAGCGTTATAGTCCGTCTACTCTTCATCGATGTCTCAAATATGTGAACCGCGAATAATGAGTCAAGGCGGTGGTGGCGGACAAACAACGTTTAAGGGATGGAGAATTATTTCAGCGATTCTCTCCTCTATGGTAATGAGTCGGCGAATCATCGGCCGATGCGGACTGAAGACGTGAAAATCTGGGCTTGGTTATAGTGGAGGTTTTGTTTTAAATGACATTGTACCCCTTGTAATCAATCTTGGCGATGAAGAATGCGTCGGATGAACATTGTAATTGGCAAATTGCCGATGAATCAATAAATGGCGATTTAGAGTATCCTTTATCTTTGAATGATGTGATAACGAGTTATACAATGATCGAGTTGCACTGACTTCGATCATCTTACTTCACAAAAGCGATTCGGGACTCCTTTGGGACAACACTCGTCATCGCGAAGATCAAGTAGTGAAAAAGACTTGGTTTACGGAAAAGGAGATCACGGTTCAGCGAATCATTTCTTAGAAGAAGATGAATATGACAATGGGCTATCCTCCACACATTCGGATATAGTCGAAACTTGGGTATCATGAAAAGATGGGGGTATGACTTGACACGAGGGAAGGTCTATGTTTGGACGAGGCCCTCGAACCCCTCTAAGCGGCATATGTCCCGAGAAAAGGGATAACTACTATGCATTTAGAAGGGATTGGGATACGAATCCTCCTCGAAGATGAATGCTCGTGGGCGATTGATAATAATCCACGGTGAGAGCGGACATTCATCGACTCTTGACTTGGGATTGACACCGGCCTCGGAGAAGCTTTTAAGGCTTTGATGTCGAATATGGCCACGATCGATCCTGCTACTATTGGGGTGATGAAGATATGCGACATGGGAAGACCCGTGGATCCATCAACTTCGAGGCGGTTTGGGGATAGGTTGAACAAAGAACCCCCACTAAGGATGAGGTAGTCGAGGTTAATATGGGTGATGAAGAGCATCGAACTCATAAACATCGACAATACTCTCCCGGAAGAAAGGAAGAGTTGATTGCCCTGTCGAGGAGTATATCGATGTATTAGCACAGGTTACGAGGACATGCGGGGACTTCGACCACAATGTGGCAACACATCGCCTCAACATCAAAGCGGATGTCAAACTGTCAAACAGCGGCAAAGGCGGTTTAGATCACAAATATTGGAGGCAATTGTTGTGAAGTGAAGAAACTCATAGAATCGGGATTCATCAAGGAAATTCAACATCCGGATTGGGTGGCGAATATAGTCGGTCATGAAGAAAAATGGGTCGATTAGGATGCGTATGCGACTCTGAGACCTCAGCAGCGGCTTGCGAAAGATGACTTTCCTCTTCCGATCGCGATGTCATAGTTGACAACCGTGTGGATTTGAAAGAATGTCCTTTATGGATGGCTTTTAGGGGTATAATCAAATCAAGATGTACCCGATGGCCTTGAACACGGCGTTGAGCAGCCCATCGGCATATATTGCTACGGTCATGCCGTTCGGCCTCAAAATCTTGCGCAACATACCGAGAGCAATGGCGGAGATTTTCGGGATCATCTTGGAAAAGCGGTCGAATGCTCGTCGGCGATTTGGTGCGTGAAAGCGTGACAAAGGAGATCACATCAAAGATCTTAGAGCGGTATTGAACTCATGCGGACTCATCGGCTAAAGATGAACCACCAAATCCTTCCTTGGGATGTCGGTGGCAAGTTCACCGGCCGTCGTCGCGACAAAGGAATCACGTCGATCGACAAAGTGAAGGCAATTCAAGAGTTGCAACCTCAGAAATGCGAGAGAACTTCGGGGGTTACAGGGCGATTGGCATACATCAAGCGGTTCATATCGAACTATCAGGAAGTGCGGCCGTTCTCCAAGTTGAACAAGAAGGCGTGTCATATATTTGGGGCGGCGCTGCCGAGAAGGCATTGAAGAGATCAAGTCGTATCTCGCTAAACCTCTGTTCTTGTTGCCGCGTCGGAAAACCGTTTTGATCTACGTCAAGGCGGACGGATCACTCGTTAAGCGCTTTACTCGCGCAAGGCGGCGGCAGTGATCCGCGAGCGAGCGATGTATTACGGCCGAACATTAGTGGTGAGTCTCGATACCCGATGGTGAAGCGGTGCCTTGCATTAGTGTTCGCAATTGAAAAATGCGACACTATTTGGTCGGACGGGCGATTTATGTTATCTCTAGCGTAAATCCGGTCAGAATATTTATGACGGTAGGCCTCGATGAGTTGGCGTTTGGCGAAATAGGCCTTGCTCTTGTCCCGATATGACTTGTATTTCAAACAACGAAGTCGGTCAAAGGACAAGCGATTTGTGATCTCTTGGTACCCGGCCGAACAGCGGATCGCGGTTGAGCTATATGATGACCTTGGGATGAAGTCCACGAAGTTAACACTACATCGCACCAACAAATATGGCGTACTTTGTGGAGCTTCTCGAGCTACTGCGTGGCAAGTGCCTCCGGATGTTCTAAGATCTCATTTGAGTCGGAGTTGTCTTGATTTCCGGGGAATCATGTCGTGCCCGTGCTTATTAAGCTCCATAGAACCTTGTTCGATAGCGTGGCGAATACAGCACTACTTATTGGACTTAGTTTAAGCCAAGGTGGGGTCGAATATCTCGAAGCATCTGGCGATTACATGATTGATAGTTAAGCGGGTTCGTGGTGACTCTGAAGTCGAGAATCGGATCTAATCCTATCATCGGATAGGCTGTTGAAATGGCGGACTCATTGAAGAGTTTTTCATCGAATATATCCAGCGCCTCAAAGCGCTTATCGCGGATGCTGGCGGCATTAGGCGTGTCGTTAGCACAACCTTAGAGACCGAGCAACTAGTTACGGTCGGGACTCACCGACTCTTACGCCGTTATCACGATAAGGGGTAGTTACCAATCATACAACCCAGGCGAGTTGGAGCCAGAGATTGGCTTTCTATCATCGACTATGTCTTACATGATATTACGCAAGGCGTGAAGGAGAGTGTCCGTGAAGAGCTCGAGGTTCTTTTACGACCGAGACCCGGATGTTATATCGTAGAGTGCGATGGTCTTTTACTCCGATGCCTTTCAAACAAGGAGGCCGAAGAGGTCGCTTGGGAAGCACGAGGGTGAATGTGGTGCACACCGGCTGGTCACAAGCTCTGATCGAATCGGGAGAATGGGCTACTTTTGGCAGCGATGATTAATGGCGGTCGATGCGGCTTCGAAATGCAGCGCATGTCAAATTCCGCGAATTATATGCATCGGCCTCTGGCGGTTGCACCCTTGACGCATCACGGCCATTCGAGACATGGGGAATGGGCGTCGTAGATCCCATTTTTCCTCCGTCGGTCAAAGGCGTCGGTTTATTCTAGCAATCGCAGGCTACTTCTCAGTGAGTGAAGCAATTAAAGCTAAAAGTAAAGTGAAGTGGTCGTCAAATTTATCAAACACCGTGTCATTTCACAGGCGGTGTTCCAGGCGGATCGTGCATGACAGCGGTCCCCGATTCATCGGCAATTCCTTCATCGGGTTTTGCGAGAAGTTCAAAATACAAGATGTCGTCAGCGGCTTATAATCCGGCGACAAATGGATTAGGCGTTCAACAAGACAATCATCAAAATTTTGTCGAAGCTTGTGAAGAATAACAAAGCGGAGACGATAGCTTCGGAGAAGCACTCTGGGCATCGCTGGCGATCATACATGGCCCGGGCGACCGGTACTCTCACGGTCTACGGGTGTGAAGCGGTTCTCCCGTTGGAAATTGAGATCCGTCGCCGCGCCAGCCCTTTCCAGCAGAGATGGCGGCCAGAAGAACAACATCAAAAGCGTCTCGAAGAGCAGAGATGTTAGATGAGAAGCGCTGGAGGCTCAACAATGCATTGAGTTCTACGAAGCTAGGATGTCGAAGGCTTTCAACAAGAAAGTTCGTGAGAGAACCTTTAGAAGGAGATTTGGTCCATTTTTTCGACGGTAGATAATCCTCACTTCGAAAAGAAAGGTAAATTCGAACCTAAATGGGAGGTCGTTTGTAATAAAGCGGTTTACTCCAATGGTGCATATCGCCTCATTACCCAAAATGGCGGCCAGGCAATTAATGCCCGATAAATGGGAAGTTCTGAAGAAATACTACCCATAGTATCTTCGGGATAACGTTCGGCGAGGAAGTTCCTCGTGGGATGTTTCACCCACTTTTGCGAGGATAACCTAGATTTATCCTCCATCACAATTTCCCCACCGATCAAATTCCTTGGCGGTGGGTCTACAAATTACGGTACATTACCAAAATCCCTCTTGATTCCTTCATGAACAAGAGGCCGCTCAAAAATTCCTTTCCTTGTTGGAGAGAGAATATAAAATCCTTCCTCTCAGCGTAAAATCCTTTAGTGTCAAGCGGAAGGGTTTCATCTTTATCTTAGGTAGCCGTGAAGGTATCTTGTAGAGATTTTCAGTCGGGTAGTCCGTGAAGGTCACACAGTCTCTTCGGTTCTCGGTGGAGATCCCTCTTAGTTCCATCTTCATCTTAGGTAGCCGGTGAAGGTATCTTGTAGGGATTTTCGGACCGGGTTGTCCGTGAAGGTCGCTGAGTCTCTTCGGTTCTCAGTGGAGATCCACTCTTAGTTCCATCTTCATCTTAGGTAGCGCCCGTGAAGGTATCTTGTAGGGATTTTCGAACCGGGTTGTCCGTGAAGGTCACTGAGTCTCTTCGGTTCTCGGTGGAGATCATCTTAGTTCCCCTCTTATCTTAGGTAGCGCCGGTGAAGGTATCTTGTAGGATTTTCGAGACCGGGTTGTCCGTGAAGGTCACACAGTCTTTTCGGTTCTGGTGGAGATCGCTCTTAGTTCCATCTTCATCTTAGGTAGCGCCGGTGAAGGTATCTTGTAGGGATTTTGAACCGGGTTGTCCGTGAAGGTCACGAGTCTCTTCGGTTCTCGGTGGAGATCCTCTTAGTTCCCCTCTTATCTTAGGTAGCGCCCGTGAAGGTATCTTGTAGAGATTTTCAGTCGGGTAGTCCGTGAAGGTCACGAGTCTTTTGATTCTACTGCAAAGGAATCTGCATTGCTCTCATCAGGAAATAGAACACATTCTTCCTTTCCCACCTCAATCAATCTTCATCCTGTTTCACCATTCTCCCAAAAGAGGACACCAAGGTTCATCTTGGGGCATTTTATCCCAAGCCTAAGAAGGGATAAAGCCAACTTCACACGCTACGGGCTTAGTCTTTCTCCGATTGAAGAAGACACCGAGTTCGATTCGGGGTATTTTATCCGGCCTAAGAAGGATAAAGCCAACGCCACACGCTAAGCTCTGGGCTTTTCTCCGATTGAAGAAGACACGAGTTGGATTACGGGGCATTTTATCCCAAGCCTAAGAAGGGATAAAGCCAACGCCACACGCTGTTAGTCTCCGTGAAAAAGACGGCCTATGTATTCAACATCGTAGCATTAAGTCTAAGAGAGTTTCATTCTTTTAGCACAACGCTGTGTGTAGAACGGATTTAGACAATCTACATGCTAGCCCAACTCAAGCGGTAGTCGGTAAAGGCTCATCAAACCCGTTGAAGGTGGGGTTGGCGATAACCCTAAAGTCAACGCCTCACAGCGTTGCGGTTTAGTCTTTCTCCGATTGAAGAAGACACGAGTTCGATTACGGGGTATTTTATCCAGCCTAAGAAGGGATAAAGCCGGCGCCTCACAGCGTTGCGGTTTAGTCTTTCTCCGATTGAAGAAGACACGAGTTCGATTACGGGGTATTTTATCCGGCCTAAGAAGGGATAAAGCCAACGCCACACGCCTGCTGGGTTTTCTCCGATTGAAGAAGACACCGAGTTCGATTACGGGGTATTTTATCCGGCCTAAGAAGGGATAAAGCCAGCGCCTCACCGCAGCGTTGCGGTTTAGTCTTTCTCCGATTGAAGAAGACACGGAGTTCGATTACGGGGTATTTAGTCCGAAGCCTAAGAAGGGGCGAGTCTACGTGTAACAGCGTTGCTTGGTCTCTTGCGTAAAAGTCTGAAGCCTATGTATTCGATATCATAGCAACAAGTCTAGAAGAGTTTCATTCTTTTAGCACAACGTCGCGTCGCGGAGCGGATCACGATAATCCATACGCTAGCCAACTCAAGCGGTGGTTGGTAAAGGCTAATCAAACCCGTTAATGGTGAGGGTTTGCCAAAATCCTATAAGTATTATGGTTAATTATTTGAGACGAAATAAAAGAATCATAATAAGCAATGAAGGAATAAATCTTATTCATTTGAAGCAAATATAGAAGGAGCTACAATTGTCGAGACAATTGATTCAAGCAAAGTTATGATAATACATCTAAATAAAAATCGTAGCGACTGGTGAACAAAGAGACGAAAAGTCTCGCTGACACATCGGACTTCATTGGCGCAATCCGGTAATGTGAAGGAAGCAAGGTCGGCCTTGGCGGCTAATTTTCCTCTGGATCGCTCGAACCCGAGCCTTGGCTTCCTTCTCAAGTTCCTCTTGAGTTTGCGGCAATAGCGGCCGCATGTTCCCGACGCATCGCCTCGAGGACTTGCTTCTCCGCGTTCGGTGACATCACGGACTCACGGTGCACTCCGCGTGAAATCCTTCAGCGTCTTCTCCCTTGAGCAGTCACGATCCATGCGTTCGACATGGGTGTGGTACAAGTTTATCTTTACGCCGCAGTTTACATCGCCGCCATATGAGTTCGAAAATATGATCTCTTGCTCGATATTTTCTCGCTAAAACGCTGCTTCACGAAGCCTTGATCAGAGCCGTCGGCGAGTCGTATCACCTCATCGCATGATTCAAAAGGCTAAATCCTCCACACGGCGCTAAGAGTTAGCTGCCTAGTGAGCTTCGCCACAACGATTAGCTAGCCGAGGGCCACCAACACGATTTCTCCAAGATACTCAATATGAATGGGCGTAAGACCATAGGAGTCGCCCATCTAACCTCGATAATAGATCGCTGCTTCAAACTATTCTCCAACAAATGAAGGAGACCCATCACGAACCGAGTCGAACGGCAGATTTTGGCCCGGCAATCTCAATAATAGTTGAATCCGTGGAAGCGGTCCGTCAAGATTAACTCGGCCTCCACCACTCTATACTGCTGGGTCGGAAATCCCGGTTTCTACCAAGGCCGTAGGGAGGCTGGAGCGGATGATGGGAAGCATCCTCAAACTCGCCATCCGAAATTATGATAGTAGGCTCAGCTTCGCGGGTTTCTTCATGCGAGTGTTCGCCACATGTTCGCTTCCTCGTGGAAAAGGCCTTTCCTGATGACCTTGAGAATCGAGACTTGACATCGGGAGCCTTCAAAGCAGACGAATAATCATCTGAGCATCCGCCACCACAAGAGAATAAAGGGTTAACAGATCATTTAGGAGGAATATCTTGAAAAAAGGAAGCAAAGAAGGCGTAGAACTCTTCTCGTAAACCCAGATCGAAGTCACGACCTTATATCTGCAATGACGATTTCACCCATATTAAAGGCCCGAGAACGATAAATATAGTCGTAAACAAAGCGACAATATATATTCCGCTTCTGTATGCAGAGTACGGTGGAAATCGCCTACGCCGCAGCGTTGCGGTTTAGTCTTTCTCCGATTGAAGACACACGAGTTCGATTAAGGGTATTTTATCGAAAGCCTAAGAAGGGATAAAGCGGCCTTCGCCGCAGCGTTGCGGTTTAGTCTTTCTCCAGATTGAAGAAGACACGAGTTCGATTACGGGGTATTTTATCCGAAACCTAAGAAGGGATAAAGCCCGGCCTTCTCACAGCGTTGCGGTTTAGTCTTTCTCCGATTGAAGAAGACACGAGTTCGATTACGGGGTATTTTATCCGAAACCTAAGAAGGGATAAAGCGGCCTTCGCCGCAGCGTTGCGGTTTAGTCTTTCTCCAGATTGAAGAAGACACGAGTTCGATTACGGGGTATTTTATCCGAGAAGCCTAAGAAGGGATAAAGCCGGCGCTTCGCCGCAGCGTTGCGGTTTAGTCTTTTAGATTGAAGACACGAGTTCGATTACAGGGTATTTAGTCCGAAGCCTAAGAAGGGGCGAGCGATAACTGCAGCGTTCTTAGGTGGTCTCTTGCGGTAAAAGTCTGAAGCCTATGTATTGATATCATAGCAACAAGTCTAGAAGAGTTTCATTCTTTTAGCACAGCGTCCGTCGCGAGCGGATCACGATAATCCGCCGTAGCTGACTCAAGCGGTGGTTGGTAAAGGCTAATCAAACGTTAATGGTGAGGGTTTGCCAAAATCCTATAAGTATTATGGTTAATTATTTGAGACGAAATAAAAGAATCATAATAAGCAATGAAGGAATAAATCTTATTCATTTGAAGCAAATATAGAAGGAGCTACAATTGTCGAGACAATTGATTCAAACAAAGTTATGATAATACATCTAAATAAAAATCGTAGCGACACGGTGAACAAAGAGACGAAAAGTCTCGCTGACACATCGGACTTCATTGGCGCAATCCGGTAATGTGAAGGAAGCAAAGGACCTTGGCGGCTAATTTTCCTCTGGATCGCTCGAACCCGAGCCTTGGCTTCCTTCTCAAGTTCCTCTTGAGTTTGCGGCAATAGCGGCGCATGTTCCCGACGCGTCGCCTCGAGGACTTGCTTCTCCGTTCGGTGACATCACGGACTCACGGTGCACTCCGCGTGAAATCCTTCAGCGTCTTCTCCCTTGAGCAGTCGATCACATGCGTTCGACATGGGTGTGGTACAAGTTTATCTTCTGGCGCAGCGTGCTGTCGCTCATGAGTTCGAAAATATGATCTCTTGCTCGATATTTTCCTCTCGCAAAAGCGTTCACGAGAAGCCTTGATCAGAGCCGTCGGCGAGTCGTATCACCTCATCGCATGATTCAAAAGGCTAAATCCTCCACCACGGTGCGCAAGAGTTAGCCCGACTAGTGAGCTTACGCTCTAGCGATTAACTAGGCGAGGGCCGCTGCTGAATTTCCTCCAAGATACTCAATATGAATGGGCGAAGACCGTAGAATTAGCCCATCTAACCTCGATAATAGAGATGCTTTGTTTCAAACTATTCTCCAACGGTGAAGGAGACCATCCTGAAGCGGAGTCGAGGCAGCGTGATTTTGGCGGGGCAATCGGCAATAGGTTGAATCAGGGAAGCGGTCCGTCAAGATTAACACAGGGCCTCCACGCCCTATACTCGAAGGGTCGGAAATCTGGTTCGGCCAAAGATGTAAGGAGGCGGTGGAAGCGGATGATGGGCGATCCCTCAAACTTCGTCATCAGAAATTATGATAGTAGGCTCGGGCTTGCGGGTTTCTTCATGCGAGTGTTAAGCCTGGCTGGCGGTTAACCTCCGGTGGAAAAAGGCCTTTTCGGATGACCTTGAGAATCGAGACTTGACATTAGGAGCCTTCAAAGTAGGCGAATAATCATGAACATCCGCTACCACAAGAGAATAAAGGGTTAACGGATCATTTAGGAGGAATATCTTGAAAAAAGGAAGCGGTATAAAGGCGTAGAACTCTTCTCGAAACCCATGAGATCGAGTCACGACCTTATAGCGAATGCGACGATTTCACCCATATTAAAGGCGGGAGAGCGATAAATATAGTCGTGTAAACAAGCGACAATATATATTCCGTTCTGAGGCGAAATCTGATGTGAAATCGCTCAGATTAAAGCTGTCGAGGCGGGTGATCTTTGAAGCCTCAATCCTCCACGAAGGAGAATCCGGCTCTTCAATCGCCTCACAAAGGAGAAACGAAGCGGGGTCATAGCGAGCGTGCACAATCTGGCGTCGGTCCCCAAAGGAGGATTCGGCTCTTCAATCGCCTCACAAAGGAGAGCGGCGGGGATACAGCGCATATATGTATGAGAATATGATGGATTGGCGCACCAGCGAAAGAAGGGCGTGCATTCCGCAGCGTCGCGGTTGATCGACTCCTCGAAGCAGCGTGATCTTCAGAGCGACATCGGGCGCAAAAACAGCGAAAAGTTAGATATCGGTCGAAAAAATCAACAAATATAACAAAAGGCCGTTTAGTCGGTCGTGGCTCGCCCGACCTAGCCGAGCACCAATGACGACCTGACCGACGATCGCCGCCGCAACAATGACAGAACCATACCGTCTGCGGCCTTGTTAAAACGCCATGGTATTTGTATTAGCCATTCGCCCAGTAACACCCATGGTAGCCAGCATCCAGCCGTCCATGCATTCTTAGTAGCGCCCGTCAGCCGCCGCCGCGCCTCTTTCTCCTCCCTCAGCGTGGTCCGTACCCGCATGCATGCAAAAAGGAGAGAGAGAGAAGAAAAAAGAAAAAAACGTCATAAAACACTTGTATACATACCTCGTTGTTCGAGAGAGATGAGGCAATGAGAGGCGAGATGAGAAAACAAGAGAGAGAGAACTGTGGGGCCGCCTAGGTCGAGGCAAAGAGGGGGTATGGGTATTTATAACAACCCCATATGCACCCAATCCTCTTTGAACGAGGACTCCTATTTGGCAAGAAGTAAGAATTCTAATGGAGTCCAAATCAATTCTAATTAGGACTCTAATCAACCCCTAATTAGGAGTCCTAATTGGAATCTCGTTCGGATATCAAAATAGTGCCAAATCAGTCCGTTGATTGGCTCCTACTCCCTCATGGCTTCGGAAGATTACGAAGATTTATTCGTGAGAATAACACCTCATAAAGGCCCCATCGGCCAGATCAGCGTCGCCCGATCCTACTCAACTAGGATTACGGTATAAAGCGTTTCCTAATTTGTCGAGAAGTTCGGAAGAATATTCTCACAAAAATATTCTTAGGATAACTTCGATCATGCGAATGCGTCGGCCGATCAGCGTCGCCCGATCCTACTCAACTAGGATTACAGTATAAAGCGTTTCCTAATTTGTCGAAGTTCCTAAGAATATTCTCACAAAAATATTCTTAGGGATAACTTCGATCATGCGAATGCGTCGGCCGATCAGCGTCGCCCGATCCTACTCAACTAGGATTACGGTATAAAGCGTTTCCTAATTTGTCGAAGTTCCTAAGAATATTCTCACAAGAAATATTCTTAGGATAACTTCGATCATGCGAATGCGTCGGCCGATCAGCGTCGCCCGATCCTACTCAACTAGGATTACGGTATAAAGCGTTTCCTAATTTATCGAGAAGTTCCTAAGAATATTCTCACAAGAAATATTCTTAGGGATAACTTCGATCATGCGAATGCGTCGGCCGATCAGCGTCGCCCGATCCTACTCAACTAGGATTACAGTATAAAGCTGTTTCCTAATTTATCGAGAAGTTCAGGAGAATATTTTCACAAAAATATTCTTAGGGATAACTTCGATCATGCGAATGCGTCGGCCGATCAGCGTCGCCCGATCCTACTCGACTAGGATTACGGTATAAGCTGTTTCCAAAATTTCAGCGAGGAGTTCACGGAGAATAAACCCATATTCTTAAGGATAACTTCGGTAACCCTAATTTCCTCCCACCATAATCTCTAAGAGAGGAATAATCGGCGAGGAGTGAAGGTCATGTTGACATCGGATAATCATATCCTCATTGTAGTTAAACCCGACAACACCGTCATGATGGAGGAATTAGCGAGTGAAGGTTATGAAGTTCCATGTATTCGACACAGCCAACGCGGCGCCAACAAGGAGTTCGCCGACATACGGAGAAGTCCAAAAATCTGATGGTTAGTCAAACAACGACCAACCGACACGAGTTACAAACAAAACTCACCCACCGGCTTGAGTCAAGATAACAAGCGGTCGGACAATAAATGCGACCGCGTGATCTTATCGAGAATCCTACAAGAAGCTGGATGATCGAAAGAATCGAAGATTTGAAGCTATCTTTGGGACCTCACCATCAAGGTCGAATCATGTCCAAAACATCGGACTCATCAAGAATCGAGGCGAGGCGGCTTTGGAGGGTATCTGTAGGCATAAAAATTGCTTATCGGTGCGAGCGAAACTTCGTGACGGTGGGTTGACAACTACGATCCATTCGACAAACCGACGCAAAACGATCACGCCGCGAAAACGCTAGAGCGAATAACGAAAGCACATGAAGTGAGCTTCCAAGAAGACGCGACGAGCCAATGAAACGGCTGCACGAGTTGATTAAACTCAAACGCCGATGAAGGAATCAACCGCATTTTAGTCCGGCCAATGCAAACGCCGCTTTAAGCTCAAAGTTGATCGCACGGACTCAAACACGACGCCACATTACCGGAGCAAAACTAAGCCCTAAGACCGAAAAGAATCGACGGAGAAACGACGCAGAACGACGAAAACGCCGCGAAGATCTGGCCAAACTCTACCAAAATGGCCGCTGGGTGGTCGGCCATTTGGTCGAGCCATTCGCACATGGCCGAGTAGGTTTCTACCACTTTCGTCAGCCACTTAACTGCCGAAAATTTCGGCGGCCGAGGGCGTTTCGCCACCATAATGGAAACCACACGGCTAATCCCTGACCGATGATGAGGACTTCATGATTTGGAGGCTCTCGAATCCAGGGATATTCGATTTCGATCGATCTTCAGCCCCGACTTCCAAGAGTTCACGAGATTCAATGAGACCCATCGAACCATTCTCGATTCAATCCAAAGGTTTCCGAATCGAACCACGACCCCAGATCATCTCAACTCAGACAAATGATTCTCCAGCAGACCAACCAGTCCCACATCCTCGGGGTGATCCGATGTAAATAGATCTCGTGGTTTGTTCACAAAGGATAAAAGTTGTCTTTTTGATTTTCATTGTACCAAAATAAAAGAAATATTCTTAGGGATAACTTCGATCGATGCGGATGCGTTAACGGCCGTCAGCAGCGTCATGATCCTACTCAACTAGGATTACAGTATAAAGCTGTTTCCTAATTTATCGAAGTTCAGGAGAATATTTTCACAAAAATATTCTTAGGGATAACTTCGATCGTGTGGATCGCATCGGCCCGTACGACGCCAGCGTCGCCCTACTCGACTAGGATTACGGTATAAGCTGTTTCCAAAATTTCAGCGAGGAGTTCACGGAGAATAAACCCATATTCTTAAGGATAACTTCGGTAACCCTAATTTCCTCCCACCATAATCTCTAAGAGAGGAATAATCGGCGAGTGAAGGTCATGTTGACATCGGATAATCATATCCTCATTGTAGTTAAACCCGACAACACCGTCATGATGGAGGAATTAGCCAGAGTGAAGGTTATGAAGTTCCATGTATTGACCGCGGCCAGCGTCGCCAACAAGGAGTTCGCCGACATACGGAGAAGTCAAAAATCGATGGTTAGTCAAACAGCGACCAGCAGACCACGAGTTACAAACAAAACTCACCCACCGGCTTGAGTCAAGATAACAGCGGTCGGACAATAAATCGACCAGTGATCTTATCGGGAATCCTACAAAAGCTGGATGATCTGAAAGAATCGAAGATTTGAAGCTATCTTTGGGACCCTCGGTATTGAAGGCCGTCATCATCAAAACATCGGACTCATCAAGAATCGAGGCGAGGCGGCTTTGGAGGGTATCTGTAGGCATAAAAATTGCTTATCGGTGCGAGCGAAACTTCGTGACGGTGGGTTGACAACTACGATCCATTCGACAAGCCGGCGTCGCCAAAAGCATCCGCGCCAAAAGCGGCGTGAAGCGAGTCGGCGAGCACATGAAGTGAGTCGGCAAGGCGTCTGAAACGATGAAGCGGCGTCGCGAGTTGGTCGCTCAAGCGTCGATGAAAGAATCAACCGTGCTTAGTCCGTCAATGCAAGCGGGCGCAAGCTCGAAAGTTGATCGGACGCGGACTCAAACACGACGGCGACATTACCGAACAAAACTAAGCGGAAGACCGAAAGAATCGGCGAAGAATCGGCCGGAGAAAGCGGCGGAAAGCGGCCAGGCCAGCAAAGGCGGTAGCGATAAACCTCGACCAAAATGGCCAAGGTGGCTCGGCCACTGGTAGAAACGCCTCGACTGGCTGGCTGCGAGTCTCGGCAATGCCTCAAAGCGCCGTACTTGCAACACGCCTCGGCCAACTGGCCCAGGAGTGGCTTTCGGCTTGAATGGCCGAAACCACCGAGGTGGCCGGCATGCACCCCGTGGTATAAATAGGGGGTCTTGAAGTTGGGGGCGGATAAAGGTGGATTTTCGGGAGGCTTAGGAGACTTGGAGCGGGGGATTTGGGCGGGCTTCGATTGGATTTTAGGATCTTTCAAAGGCTGGACTTACGAAGAGTTCTTGCGAGATCTACAGTAATGGTATACGGTTACGAGCAGCAGCGAGCACAAGTTCGATCAACGTCGGATCTTCAATCAAAAGGTAGCAGAATTGGTCGAACTCTGAGATACCCTCTAGATTAAGCGTCTTAATCTCGGGGATATGTGATTTCTCCTAGTAGATCTCACCGCTCGGCGATCCTCTCGCCGTGAGTGTGATCCCCTCGGTAACCGTTTCCTTAGTGAAGCGAGCCCTTTACATCTGTAGTTCGAGCAGGGTCTCTACGGATCGGGATTAGCGGTGGTCCACGGACACAATAAGTCCCGACACGGGCAAAGAACCAGCATAGCGAGGATCCAGATGTAACGAGATCCTCGTGTTTGTTCACAAAGGATAAAAGTTGTAATCTTTTTATTTTCATTATGCGCCTAAAATAAAAGGCATTTCTTTTGAATTTCGTTGTAGGCCAAAGAAGGCGTAAGCAAAATTCAAATCGATGACAATCATCCCAACTTTTATGCGAACAATATAAAATAGATAATAATGTTTGACTTCAAGAAGAAAACAATTCACCATTTATACATTGTCAATACTAATTGGTATTTAGAATCAAGGGATGTTTAGGGTCCATTTAGTCCCACATTGATTAAATGGGGAGACAATGTGGGTTTGTACGAGATTTGGGTTCCCTCCCACTAACAACAAGCTTCTAGGGAAGAGACTCCTAGGTCCCTTACAACTGCCATGATGGAGGAATTAGCCGAGTGAAGGTTATGAAGTTCCATGTATTCGACACCTGACAGCGTCGCCAACAAGGAGTTCGCCGACATACGGAGAAGTCCAAAATCGATGGTTAGTCAAACAACGACCAACCGACACGAAGTTACAAACAAAACTCACCCACCGCCTTCGAAGTCAAGATAACAAGCGGTCGGACAATAAATGCAAAGACCGCGGATCTTATCGTGAATCCTACAAAGAACTGGATGATCCGAAGAATCAAGATTTGAAGCTATCTTTTGGACCCTCGGTAGGCTGGCGTAGGAACCATCATGTCCAAAGCATCCTGCACTCATCAAGAATCGAGACCAGACGCTTTGGAGGGGTATCTGTAGGCATAAAAATTGCTTATTGCGACGAGAAACTTCGTGGCGGTGGGTTGACAACCTACGATCCATTCGACAAACCGACGCCGCAAAACGCATCACGCCGCGAAAACGCGTGAGAGCGAGTCGACGAGCACATGAAGTGAGTCGGCAAGGCGTCTGAAACGATGAAGCGGCGTCGAAGTTGATTAAACTCAAACGCCGATGAGAAGGAATCAACCGCATTTAGTCCGGCCAATGCAAACGCCGCTTAAGCTCGAAAGTTGATCGCACGGACTCAAACACGACGGCGACATTACCGAGCAAAACTAAGCCCTAAGACCGAAAGAATCGACGGAGAAACGACGCAAAGCGGCGGAAGCCAGCAAGGCGGTGGCCCGGCGAACCGACCAAATGGCGAGGTGGCTCGACGCTGGCCGAACGCCCTCGGCAGTGGTAGAGGCCGACCACTGGTAGAACGCTCGACGACAGTAGAGGTGCCCACCACAAGTGGCCGAGAATGGCTCGACCGTCGGCGAACGCCTCGGCTGAACTGGCCCAGAAGTGAAATCGGCCGAAACAGTGAGCCGGCGCTGCACCCCAATGGTATAAATAGGGGGTCTTGAAGTTTGGGGGCGGCGGATAAAGGTGGATTTTCGTGAGGCTTCCTGAGACTTGGAACGGGGATTTGGAGCGGCTTCCATGGATTTTGGGATCTTTCAAAGGCTCTGACTTCAAGAGTTCTTGCGAGATCTACAGTAATCGGTATGCGGTTACGAGAGGCGAGCACAAGTTCACCAACGCCGATCTTCAATCAAAGGTAACCGAATTGGTCAACTACGATACCCTCTAGATTAAGCTTCGCCTTAATCTCGTGGATAGCTGCGGATTTCTCCTAGTAGATCTCACGCTCGTGATCCTCTCCTTCGTGAGTGTGATCCTCAGCCGCTTCGCGGAAACGAGCCCCTTTACATCTGTAGTTCGAACCGGGTCTACTGATCGGGATTCTTGCGGTGGTCCACGGACACAATAAGTCCCCAAGACAGCAAAGAACCCACGCAAGCGAGGATCCGATGTAACAGAGATCCTCGTGTTTGTTCACAAAGGATAAAAGTTGTAATCTTTTTTTATTTTCATTGTACGCCTTAAAATAAAAGGCATTTCTTTTTTGAATTTCGTTGTAGGCCAAAGAAGCTGTAAGCAAAATTCAAATCGATGACAATCATCCCAACTTTTACCGCGAACAATATAAAATAGATAATAATGTTTGACTTCGAAGAAGAAAACAATTCAGTCATTTATACATTGTCAATACTAATTGAGCTGTTAAGAATCAAGGGATGTTTAGGGTCCATTTAGTCCCACATTGATTAAATGGGGAAACAATGTGGGTTTGTACGAGATTTGGGTTCCCTCCCACTAACAACAAGCTTCTAGGGAAGAGACTCCTAGGTCCCTTACAACTGGTATGATGACCAACCCTGCGAGCATCACAGATGGTAATGCCGACATTGTAGTCTTCATCCGGGACTAGTTCAGTGCAAAGCTAAAGGGCTGATGCCAGGATTGTAGTGTTTAATCGGGACTAGACTGTACATAGTCAATGTGGAACTGCAAGGCATTGTGAACTAGATAATACTATACCAAGCTTAGGATGATTTGCACAAAACCCCTGGAATTTCTGCAAGTTCCACAAAATTGAAACAATTTTGTCAAAAACGAAATTTGCCCGTAAAACTTTTTGAAAGTTTCGAAGGGAAGTTCAGGGTGTTTGAACAAATCACCCCGAAGTTATTAGGGCTTTTGTCAAGCCTAATTGAGCTGATAACAATCAAAGGGAAACGCTCTCTTTTATCAAACAATCAACCACATTGTCCATATAATGTCAATGACTACTCAAAATCAAATTTTTAGACAATGGAATTACCTCGCAATCTGAAGATCCCTGGGTACATCCTGCGACACAAAGCAAAGCTTCTCCTTGGCATCATCAACAATAAAAGTCTCATCCATCACATTAATCGCCCGATACGAAATCAGCTCCTTAAGATAATTCGTAAGCGCCTTCCCTCCAAGATCCAATCTTTTCACCCCATAATTGAGCGTAAAGTTCTGCACCACCGGAGCGGCGTGCGTGAACGAGAACCCACAATCAACAACAAGACTACACTGAGCTTTCGCAGCGATGTCATCAGCGTCTCGCCGGCTAGCCTCGTAGAGATGTACTAGCGACGGCGAGTCGGCAACGAACAGAGACTGGAACCCTAGGTCCTCGAACACGATCTCGTCGGTGGATCGCTGGAGAGAGGGAGGATTGAAGAGAGGCTCGACGAGGAGGAGGGAGGAGGAGGAGGGATCGAAACTAGGGTTAGGGTTAGGGTTTTGGAGGAGGCGGAGGACGCGATCCCAGACCTCGCGCTGGAGGTCGGGGTTGACGAGGTAGCCGCGGTCGATGGGGCGGCGGATGGAGGCGGAGGTGAGGTCGGCGGAGGGGGAGAGGAGTTGGTCGGCGATCAGCCATTTCTTGGTGGAGCTTGATGAGAGGGGGCGAGCGAGGCAATTGGGGACGACGGCGACGGGGTCTCGGTCGCCGCCGAAGCCGGCCTTGAGGAGGCCGCCGCCGTTGTCGAGGACGACGGTGGTTGAGGAGGAGCTCATCGCCGGCGGCGATCTCCTGGATTCTTTGACTCACTTCTGCTTAAACCCTCGGAGGGGTTTGAGTTGGGTCGGGTTTCATTTCAACCCGGCCCATGATTTTCTATTAAGTAGAAGGGTTTTTCAGATTTTAGTGCCTTCTTTAGTATTTTGATATTTTACTCGCTCAAATCATCTTTTATATTTATCTATCTCCTAAAACTATTGGGGTTACTACTGTAGATATCTTCAGATTCATTCTATTTTCTGATCCCCCCCCCCCAATTTTTTGATTTATTTATGCTTTAAATTCGCTGATTTTAGAGCCCTCTAGAGTATTCACGAGTTTCACATGGTAGTGGACCCTGTAAATTTTAGGGCCCTCTAAAGTATTCACGAGTTTCACATGGTGGTGGACCCTGTGAATTTTACTGGTTGAAAGCATGGTAGATTATTCTACTGGGCCGAGTTTCACATGGTTGTGGACCCCATGAATTTTACTAGTTGAAAGTATGGTACATGGTAGATTGTTCTAGTGGAACATTTTAAGTAAGGGTATGCTATCAGATGGTTAGTGACTTCTTCCCTTTTATTTGGCACTTGAACTCAAGGTAATTCTTCTATTCCTCCTCAAGGTAATTCTTCTTCCTTCTTTCTTTATTTTGCTTTTTTTTTCACTTAATTTTACACGTTTTACTACCAATTACGTCCACCCAAAAAACCCTTTTACTTATGGCATAATATCTTCACCATTGAGAATTACCTAATTTAGAAAAAAAGTTTTAATCTAGGATTTACTTATGGTAAGTCTCAGTGGGTGGAAGAAAATACTATCATTCATATATTTTTCTCACCCTTTATAAGTAACTTTTAAAAAACATTTTTCTATCAAAGTCATGAATATATCAATAGGGGTAATATGTACATGGACTTTCTGTATGTGGATGGCACTATAGGGAACTGGTGGCCTTCATGTATTGTCTTTCTCGAACAAGGATGTTTCTGTCTCTTTGTACACATTAAGATTTATGATCTAATTAGAAACCAGAACACAATATTTATCCTCCTTGATCATTTCCACTGCAATGTAATTTATAGAGCAATTATCACATTCTCTAATTGTGGAAAATTTCCTTATTTTTTTCTTCTCTAATGCTTCTACGAATAATATTTGTCTGATGGTAAGCAAGAAAAGCACAACACTTGCTCTCCAATTTCCTTTTCTAATGTTTCTCCTAATCATTCTCCAACCTTTGATATATTCCTCGAATGTCTGAATTTTTACAAGTACCGTAGAATAGTTATAAACACTTAATGTTATATGTATTAATTTTCATTCATTTATACTATGTAATAGGTTGTGTTTGGACTCTTCTTGCTGCATTCCATTGTCATTAATGTCTATGTGCATTCATATTTTACATTCACTATACACAATTTGTTTAGTCCATTTCAAACTATTTCTAAATCATCTTGGCTATCGGTAGCACTTACAAAATTATCGAATCTTGCCAGCTACGCTTTAACATTTTTCTTTGTTTGTGCGTAATTCTGCTAGCATAAAATCAATGTAGCATGACATAATCACTTGATTTAAATATTAGCAACTATATGATGAATAAATGACAAAATGAAGAATCACAACATTCCAAGAAGTCTTTTTTTAGAGGAAAAGGGGAATGATTACCTGATTAGTGATCTTTTAGGTATGCCTAATATACTGTTTGGTGAAAAACCTATCATTTTAGGTGGAGATTTTAGACAAGTATTTCCTATTAAGCCGCAAGGGTCTTAAGAAGACATCATTAGCTCTTTAATTAATTTTTCATATCTTTGGCCGTATTGTCGTATTTTTATTTTTCATACAAACACGAGACCACTTGACCCTAAATTAAATTCAACTGAAAGAGAATCTGTTTCATCTTTTGCGCATTAGATTTTCTATATTGAAAATGGCACCATAGACGGCTTCGATGATGAAGATGATTGTGATAGCAAATAGATCAATATTCCTAATCAATTTTTATTGCCGTACAATGGAAACTCTTTGCATACCATTGCTTCTGAAATTTATGACAATTTATAAACATATTTTTTCGACATTGATTATCTTAAAAAAAGAGCAATTGTTACTCTAAAGAATTGTATCGTGGACGAAATAAATGATTATATCCTTGATCTTATTCCTATTGATTCAACCAGTTAGTTTAGTTGTGATTCAATTTGTTTGACCACTGGAAACATAGAAGAATTATAGTTGTATTATCCACCATAATTTTTGCTCACACTAAACTTTAATGGAATTCCGCCTCATGATTTGAAACTAAAACTTGGCATTGTTGTGATATTAATGAGAAATTTAAATCAAGGAATGGGTCTTTGTAATGGAACTAGATTGCTAATAACTCAATTAAGATCTAAGATAGTTGAAGGAAAAGTTATGACTGGACCCAGCCAAGAAAATAAAGTATACATCCCACGCATTGTGCTTTCTACCAGTGAAACGAAGTGGCCATTTATTCTTAATAGAAGTCAACTTCCTTTAAAACCTTCTTATTCCATGACAATCAATAAAAGTCAAAGGCAGTCGCTAAAAATGGTTGGGCTTTATTTGCCGAACCTGTTTTTAGCCATGGACAACTATATGTTGCTTTATCTCGAGTTACTTCTCCTAGAGGTCTTAAAATTTTGATTCATCCTGTATCTAACATGGCGCCTACAATGACCAAAAATATTATTTTTAAAGAAGTTTTGCCTTCTTTTACATAAGGTCTGTTTGTTTTTTTAGCTTTGTTAATTTCATGGACAAATTTATTCTTCATATATAAACTGCCTAGCCGCTATCATTAGTTGCATTTCTTTGTTATTATTTTTTATTCCAGTCATATGTTACAAATATTCTATATTTTTCTCACCCTTTTATTCGCTATTTGTAGAACAATGCCAGAAATCACACCTTTGTGTGCTTTGCACCCAGATAATTAGAACATGACTATTAGAGTGCGCATATCTCGCATTTGGAAGAACATTAACACTAAAACAGAAGAAATGAGAAGCTTAGATTGTTTGGTTGTTGATCAATAGGTGAGTTGTTATTAACATTTGTTACTTTAACACATTGTCAATGTACTATTTTAACTTTTTAGTGCATTTCATTCTTATTAGCGTATCACATGTGTAGGATGCTATAGAAGTTGTAATGAGAGCCTGTGATGTTGATCACTTTTTACGAATACTCAAACCTGGTGCTATCTATGAAATTTCAAACTTTTTCATCACAAAGAATAGGTCTGTGTATAGAGTAACTCCACATCAGTACATGCTTAAATTTGCAAAGCACAAACTTTAAGCTCATTTCAGAGGAGCATCTAGAAATTTCACAACACAAGTTCTACTTCCTTGACTATGACAAGCTTGATAGTAGAATCAATGATGAAACTATCTTGACAGGTTCCTCTTTCATCTCACCTTCGTAAAAACTCCTTTTTTTGGTCTATTAACTTAATCCATCTATGTTTTGCAGATATAATTAGAACGCTTGCATCAATCACATCGGTTGAACCAAATACAACAAGAACAAGGAATACAATCAAAAGGAACATTACACTCCTTAATCTCAGGTTTTGTTTAGCTTACTACAACATCGAATAATAAAATATGTCCGAAACCAGAGCTATCGTGATTTAAGCTTTGAAAAATAATTATTTTGTTTTAACATATATCCTTACTAGATTAGCAAAAAATAAGATTGTTTGATTTCTTTACACAATGAAGAAAGTTTCTTAAAGCTTTTCTAGATACATCAAGAGGAGTGTAGCTCCCCACTTTTAAAAACTTATTCTCCTAAAAGATAGGGAAAAGATTAGAAGAGCATTATACCTAATATATGCTTACAACTTCTCATAACATGTTTACCTCCACTCATTTGAACTATGTTGAATAAATAGTTTTCGTTTGAGCTAATTGAATTTTATTGAAATTTGCAAATATTTTCTTTACATTTTATTTCTAAATTTTTTAATTAATGTTATGTAATGAAAGTACAATACTTGTGTCTTTAATAAAGAATAATCAGTGATAAAATTCAAAATGTTGCTCCCGGAAGAGTAAGTTCAAACAAAGAAAATAAAGAAATAGTAAAAAATATGCATGAAAACTATCTTCGACTAATGTACTAAGCAAGATAAAAAATTTATATATTTTTCTTAAACATGCATCTTTGATCAAATAAAATAGCTAAATGTTGACCATGGACTTCAAATTATATATATTTTTCTTAGATATGCATCTTAAATATTTACCATGCACTTAAAACACATGCAAGATCTTTGAACTACAAATTTAATTTTATATGGAACATAATCTTGCATAAAAGTGTCAACAAATACTCCTGCACCATTAGTTATAGGTCTACAACTATTGTAATTTACACACAAGGGAAAATGGACTATAAAATTTAATGATTGCTTTGATTTTAATCTTGACTAATTACTAATAGTTTACCGATTTAAACAAAGTTCTTTTACAAATAATTGTTAGGAAGGAAAAACTCTGTGTGACTCTTTGGGGTGACATGGCAAAAGACTTCGATGAAGCAACTTATTCACACTTTCAACCTCATGTTTTCATTATCTTCACATCAATGACAGTTTCACTTTTCATGGGTAATTATATGGTCATTTAGTTTATTCTTTATATATTCATGTTCACATACTTCCTAATTTTCACTTTGCTTTCAGGAGTTTTTATAATTATTTTGAACTATATTACTTATAATTTTAAAGCTACATGCAACAGGGAGCCCAACTGTTAACACAGCAGTTGCTTTTGCCTCTCATTCCAATCCTAACATTCCTGAAATGGAAGCGTACAAATATACGTGTTGATGTATATAATCACAGTCACTAACCTCGGTGTGAGTTTAGCTTTTAAGAGAGCGGAGTCCGTCTTCTCTCCTAATGTCCGGTGACGCTGCTCCGATCAGGAGGTTCACGTACAGCAAGAGAACACCTGTGGAAGAGGCGGAGTTGGGATCTCCGGTGGTTCCTCCGACGGTCAAGTTAGTATGGATGATGGAGGAAAATAGAGAGAGGAAATTCACTCAGAGAAAATCACTTACTTGGTTTGCTGTTCATATTGCTACTTATACCTAGGGTTATGGGGGTATTTTCATCTTTTCATCGGCTGAGAAACCACTGATGAGTCAGCCCTCTCTTCCATGTGTGGACCAGTGATTGGTTGAGCACCTCTTTGTTTCCTACGGTGGCTGGCCTTTACAGGTGTCAAGTTGTGGGTAATTTGAGGGTTAGTGTGGTCTATTCGCCATTAATGGAATGGAATTGGCGGCGCCTGTAGCCGCATGGGTCCGAGGTACCTTAAATACCGTGAGAGATGGAGGAGTTAAGGGGCTTTCAGTGTATTTAATGCGATGTTGATGGGTTCGAATACCGTATAACCGTCGTTCGAGTGGAGGGAACCACATAGGATGAGAGAGAGGGGAGCTGAGGTCGGGTGGCCGACTCGCACGGCCTCTTGAGGTATTCATTAGAGTAATCAGTTGAAGGGGACGACTAGTACCACCCTTCGCATCGTCCCAGAGGATGGATGACTAAGAAAAGGGGGGCAAGGTTTGCTTCGCATTGTTTGGAGAGGCAGACGACTGGTTGGAAGGAGCTATGGTAGATAACGAGTTGGAAGGACAACTAGTACCGCCTTTCGCGCTGTCCGGGGGGACTAGCGGTTGGAAGGCGACGGCTGGTCGTCCCCCATGTCGCTCAGGGGGACAAATGACTTGGAAGGATAGCTCTGAGGCAATCAATTGGTTGGGTGGACGACTGGTACCGCCGTTCACGTCGTCCGCGAGAGAGAGTTGTTGATGGGTCGACCTACACCACCTTTCGCGTCGGCTATGGCGATAGTCATTTAACGGACCATGGCAGGCCTGCGTAGGTCGCCGGCGCGTGGAGGTTCATGTCGCTCCAAGTTGACGAGCAGAAATATTTATTCATGTTAACACTTGGTTTTCCTCTCTACTCACTAATTAGTGGTTATGACCATAACAATACGTATGTATTTTATTCTCACACATAATTCTTTTATCTATCATATCACATTTCTTATTTAATATTAAAAGTATCTTTTTAACATCCTCCCCACTTGATATTTACAGCTTTGAGGAAAACATCAAAACTATCCCAGTTGAAGATATTGTTCAAAGAGCGCAACTGACATTAGTGGAACTTATGACACAAAATAGGTGTACTATTGTTGATTTCTAGCAAATTAATCCATTTCAGAAACCGGTATTAATAAAAATGCTCAAAATTTAAATACTTCTTCTTTTAACAAAGAGTAATATACTTATGAACATGAAATTGTTTGATATATAAACTTTATTATACCTGCAAAGCTTGTGTTGTTGATATTGACTTAAAATATGGCCGGTGGTATAATGCTTGCTACCGTTGTAATAATCAAGTTGAAGCTCAAGGAGGTCATTGGTGGTGTAATGAACATGCAAAACTTGATCGACTACCAGTGCCTTGGTAAATTTTCTTCTCTCTCTCTCTCATCTTTATTAATACTCCTCTACAATTCATCATTTCTGAACCATTTTATAATTGCATCTGTTGATGTATGGAATCACAGTCACTAATCTCCTGCGAGTTTTGTTCTTAAGAGAGTGGAGTCCACCTTCTCTTCTAATGCCCAGTGATATTGTTCTCGCTGGTGGTTTTCCTACACCAAAAGAGACACCTGCGGAAGAAGCGGAGTTGGGATCTCCGGTGGTCCCTCCGACGGTCAAGTTATTAATGGGGAGAGAAAATTAATGGAGTAGGAATTCACTGAGAAAGAATCACTTACCTTCCTTGTTTATCAGTTCGCCCTTTATACCTAGGGCTTGGGGCATTTTCGTCTTTCAATCTGATGGGAGATTGCGAGTGAGTAAGCCCTCTCTTCCACGTGTCGGCTAATAACAGGATGAGTGTCTGTCCTTGTCAGCCACGGTAGCTTGCCTTTACAGGTGTCAAGCGGTGGGTGAATCTAAGAGTTGGTGTGGTTGATTCACTATTAATGAGATGGGACTGGTAGCGTTCGCAGCTGTATTAGTCCGAGGTACCTTAAATACTGTGAGAGATGGAGGAGTTAAGGGGCTGACAGTGCATTTAATGCGATGTTGATGGATTGTCGGGATCAGATTTTATGTAACCGTCGTTTAGGTAGGGGGAACAACGTAGGATGAGAGAGAGGGAAGTCGAGACCGAATAGCCGACTTGCATAGCTTCTCGAGTCATTCATGAGGGTAGTTAGCTGAAGAGGACGACTAGGACTACCTCTCGCGTCATCCAAGGGAGCCATCGGCTAGGAGGAGATGGCTAACAGACTTTCATGTCGTTTAGGGGGACGGGCGACTTGAAAAGGTCGTTTTGCGGTAGCTGACTAGTTGAGCAGACGACTAGTACCATCTTTCGCGTCGTCCGCAGGGGGAAGTTATTGATAGACCGACTAACACCGCCTTTCGCGTCGGTCATGGAGATAGTCGTTCAACACGACTTGGCTCGAATAGTGAGTGTAGGACATCTCAAGTAGGTTTGATGTGGAGGTTTGTGTCGTCCCGAATTAACGAATAAAAGCATTTTTGTTCTAACATTCGGGGGTTTTCCTCTCCAATTACTGGTTAGTGGTTATGACCATAACAGCATCTTTAGGCTCAAAATCAACCTTATCTTGGTAGATCATACAGGATCTATGCACGTCATGGCTTTTGGTCAATCTGCAAAAGATCTCATTCAAAAATCTTGTAAGCAATTGGCCCTAGAAGAAGGAACTTTTGATCCATATCAACTACTAAAAGATACTGAAAAATTAAAAAGAAGACCAAAGGTCTTTCAACTTTCATATGGAAAGTCCTTAGGTGAATCCAAGAAACCGGATCTTCTCATCACACGATCACTTGATGTCGAGCAAATGCCTCCACCTGTTCCAACCCTCGGCTCCCCAACTATCTCAGCTCCTGCTCCAACAATTGAGTTGATGCAAATGCAATCAACACCTCCGACAACGTGTTTGTCGCCAACTTTCAAAAGCGCACTCATAGACAATCATCAGGATCAAATGAACAAAAGCTTAGGAAAAGACAACTGTTCCAAGACAAACAATTCTTTGATGAAGAGCATACAATGTGATTAACTAAACAAATTCCTATTTAGTTTGTCATAGCAAGCTTTTAACAAGAAACTAACAGATTTCTTCATTTTCTATTTCCTATTTTCAGGCCTCTTGATGTTAGTATCAAACATGATACTATCGAACAAAGCTATGTTGTTGCTTCGACTCAACAAGAAGTCCCTCCTGGACAATAATCAGAAAGAAATATGGGCGTTACTCTTGGTGTTACACAGTAGAAGGGAACTACATCTTTTGCTCACCGCTCAACACTTCCTCCACCAACAATGATCGAAGATAGCAGTTGGTAAAATATTTTTATGATTCCATAATATTCCTAATGTTCTTACATGTTCCACATTCAAAAATATTCCTAATTTAATCAAAATTTCAATCTGTTTTGTAGTCTTCTTGATGTTTCCATCCCATGCGCACTAGCTAAACAAAAAAATCCACTCCTTTCGCCACAACAAGCCCAATCCGTTCAAACTACAGAAAAAGTAACATTAAAACAAGAAAAAATATCTCCGGAACAAATTGCGCTTGCAAGAGATGAAACATTCAAAATAGCCGTTAAGAAGAAACGCACCATGTAAGTATTCATTCTTCCACATTCATTCCATTTAAATGCAAAATGTATTTTGACCCACAATTCATTCTTTTTATCCTACAGGGATGCCTCCAACAACAAAACTAGACCTTGATCTTATGGAAGTTATCTTTTGGCGTATATTTGTGTTATGTTTAAGTAGTAATATAATTTTTGTTATATGAAGAATGTTATATACCTAACTAACTCCTCACCCAACTACCAATATGTCTGAACTGTTACGAACACTTTTGGTACTTTGAATTTATGAACCTTAACATAATAGACATTTGGAAATTTCTTCAAGAGCTATGTGCATCCAAAGTCTATGTAAATTGCTAAGGTCCTATTATGGATAACCAACAATTAATATAGATGTATTGTGAATAGTAATGTATGGAAAACTTTTATTATAGGTCATCCAACTATATTATTGCTTCCTTTTATCAATTCTCTTATCTTTCTACTTTAATATCATGCATCAATCAATACTTCTGAGCTCAAATTTTCTTTATTGTTATACTTCCATTTCATTCTTTAATATAGGCTTCTGTTATGGCAACATATGTGTTATTTGACAGTTGTTATAGAAACTTGGATGATTTGGTTAATCAGCATTTTACCTATGCGCTAGACAATAATGACCAAACAATGCATTAATATATGCAAGGTGCAAATCTTTGTATTACATTTTGTTTCATATTGCTATAAAGGCTTATATTTCTTGCCTTGCCGAGAATAGTTGGAGAATATCATTGCTTATCTTTAGGAAATTCCAAGACATCAACAATACTTTTCTAAAATTTTCACACTAATGCTGCGGCAACGCGCGGGTCGATTTTGCTCATATATACTAAAGTTAAAGGGTTTACCACTGTAGAATGTCTTTTCATAGCTACAATAAGACTTATATATTATTATATTTTGTATCCCAAAAAATTCATGAAACTCACTAGCTCAATTGGTCGAGTCACTTTAACTTCACAGTGGAGGTCCTGGTTCAAAGCCTACCTACCACAAAATAACTTTTACATAAAAAATAGATAAATTACCATAGAGTAAAATAACTATTAGCATTTTGCAATTTTTTGCAGAAAACTCCAATATCTTTTGGGTAAATTACACTAAACCCCAATAACCACAAAATATTTTTACATAATAAAAATTATTACGGGTTTAGTGAGATTTTAAAATTATTAGGGTTGATTGCAAAATGCTAAAAGACATGTATGTAGCCAAGAAATTATTAAGTAGAAAATATCTTTTTTAGAGCTAGGCACACCTCAATAAATAGCATTTTGCATATAAACCAATTTATAAATCAATTATAAAATGACTTGTAATATAAAAATAAGATGAACTTTAATAGGATAATATGATAAGACAATAATTCATGGACATTAATAAGATAATATAATAAGAGGATGAGGTATAATATAAACATCTTTTCTTATAAACCCAATATTTAGCCTAATTAGTTTTAAATTCACCTTTCTTCTCTAATAAACCCAAACTCTCACCCACTTCTTAACCAATGATTTACTCCATATTTTAAAACCCGCTTGCTTTCAGAAAGGGCTTTTTTCCCTATAAATATAAACTTTTACCCCATTTATTTTGAACCCACTCATTCCCAAAATCATTTCTACACCCAAAACACTCAATAAGTTACTATAAATTCAGTTTGTATTCTAGCAATTTATTATATATTGTGAGTTGTGATATTTTTTATGACTTGCTAACTAAGTATTTAGATATACATTATATTTTTCAAACCAAATATTAAACTATTTTCTATTTTTTCACACTAATGTACATTGTAGTTTTAAGCCAAATATTAAAAAATTTCTTTTTTCACTAATGTCGTGTCATCAAATTTTAACTAACTTTTACCTATAAATCGAAGTTTTACCCCAACTTATTTTTAAACTCACAAAGACCTAGAAATGATTTTTGCTTATAAACCCAAAAGTTTTACCTTCATTTATTTTAAAACTCACCCACTTCTCAAAAACACTCTTAGATCCATAATACTCCTTTGATTATTTTTAAACACCTTTTATATTTTAACACTTTGATACACTGTGTAAGTTGCTATATTATCTTGTAGCTTTCTATAATTTTCTACAAGTTGTTATGTATGTGTATACTATATTTTGAACCAAATAGTTAAATTTCTTTAGGTCTTTTCTCACGCAAATTTTGTGGCATTATTGATGAGTTTTTAAACAATAAACTTAAAGTTTTATCCCTATTTAAAATTATAATCATTAACCTCCAAACTAATGTTTTATCTAAAACCCAAAGATTACACTCATTTACTATTAAACCCATCCACTTCCAAAATCACTCTTACACAAAAATACTCAATTGATGTATTTTGACTCACTTTGTATTGCAACAGCTTGACATACGGTGTTAATTGCTATATATTATTTATTTTGCTATAGTTTTTCTAAGTAATGCTCAAAACAAAATTTTTCATTGTTTTTCACGAAATGCCGCGAACACGCAGTCAATTTTACTGTAATATCTACATCTATTATAAAAAAGATCTATTATATCTATACTATTATATTAAAAACTTAATGGTGGTACCAAAATTTGAAGGACATTTTACATCCCAATAGACATGTGAGAGGTATATTGGTAATTTTGCTATAAAGGATATTCTTTTCTCCCTTTTATTTTTCTAAAACATTCTAAACTATGACATGAATATATATAATTAGAGCTTACAAATTAAATATTTATTACAATTTGTGTTGTAAGAGATATGGATATGAAATGATAAAGTTCTTTTTCAAATAAATTATTAGATATAAATGAATATAAATACGACAATTAGAATTTCAATGTGTTCTAATCTAAATATTTTCAAAAGTCAAAATAAATCTACATACTTGGGTATAAAAATTAAATGTAATAATTCAAAGATAAAATATGAAATATGCTACTCTTATTAACATTATCTCAAATGTTTTAGAATAATGTTTTGAAAATCGTCAACTAAATTATGATGTGCCATATTTTCTTTTATGAAAATAACGTCATCACTAAAATTGATATATATATATATATATATATATATATATATATATATATATATATATATATATATATATATATATATATATATATATATATATATATATATATATATATATATATATATATATATCATATCCAGTTTTAAATAAAGTAATAAAAATAACTCATATCAAATGAAAACTATCATAAAAATATCTATAAAATTCGGTGAAACTTTATTGTAAGTTCCCATTTTATATAAATTTTGGGATGGTTAAGTTTTCACATCATGCAATAATGCTAGTCTATTATAGGAAAAGCTTTCCTCTTATTCTGTCCTTACTTTCTTTTGTCTCTTCCTCTACCCACTCTTCTTTATCTAATTAAATAATATAAAAATACTTTTTGTAAAGGAAGTCCCCTACTACACAATTTTTGCATGAACGTTCAAATGGATTGTCTTTTTTTAAGAGAGAAAAATGGATATGCTTGGTATCAAACATAAACTTGGTGTTTGGTATTGATGAGGAGGAATCTCAACCCCATATCTAAGTGTGAACATCCCACGTGGGTGGCCCACGTGGGTGGGGGGAACAATTACGTCGTGCTGCGGTTCTTTGTTCCTTCACAACAAGATTCCCAAACGAAAAAAAAATTTTAGTCCCACATCGACCAAGTTAAAGGGGTGGAGGAGTTTGTTTCCCTTTAAATAGGGAATTAAACCTAGGATTTGTGGTGTGGAGAAAAGTGAATTTGTGGGAGAAAAAGCTAGGGTTTTTTGGCGGCGGCTAGAGAGAGAAAAAGAGAGAGCTTGGAGAGATTTTACAAGAGAGATGTCAATTTCTCTTGGTTAAAAATCAAACTTTTTTCTTTGGGACGAGCTTGTGGATTGTACAAGTCGTCAGTGTTCTTTATAGTCAAATCTCCCCTCACCCCTCCCGTGGACGTAGGCAATTTTGCCGAACCACGTAAATCTCGTGTCTTTACTGTTTTGCTGTGTATTTGCTATTGTTTGTAGGTTCCATTGATTCAGTCCTAGTACTGTTGAGAGGAAGAGTAGATATCTCATTTTGCTGGGATATTTTACTTTCTATTCTTGTTTTCTTCGTGAGACGGGAATATACAAAGCCTTCTCCCATGTGATATCGCTTCCGCGGCGTGCGGGCGTGATCCCGCATCCCAACAATTGGTATCAAAGCTGTTATTCAGATCGGAAGTGGTGTAGCTTCTGGTTTGAGGTGGTGCTCGGTAATCTCTGAGAGAAGCGGGTTTATTAATACAAACGGAGAATGGCGTCTACCAGTAAATCGGTCAAAGTGGGAAAATTCGAGATTGAAAAGTTCAATGGGAAGAATGATTTTTCTTATTGGATGATGCAGATGAAAAACTCACTGATTTCGCAAAAATTGCACAAGGCTTTGGCTGGAAAAGAGAAGAAGCATAATGATATGTCTGATGAGGATTGGGAGGAGCCGGATCCGAAGCACGGGCCGATTATCCTATGCCTTGAAAGGGATGTAGCTTTCTTGGTAGATGGAGAGGAAACGGCCGCGCGGTGGTCGGTTAGAAAGTACTTTCATGACTAAGAGTCTAACGAACCGGATCTATTTAAAATCCAAATTGTATACTTGCAAGATGGAGGAGGGCTCATCAATCCGGGAATACATCAACAAGTTTGATAGGATCATATCAGACTTGAAAGATATAGATGTGAAAGTTGTAGATGAGGATCAGGCGCTTCTACTACTTCTGTCTCTGCCGAAGTCTTATGAGAACCTGGTGTAAACATTGATGCTTGTAGGAGATAATTTGAAGATGGATGAGACTAGAACGGCGCTTCTAGCGGATGACCTTCGGAAGATTGTAACCAGTGACATGACTACTAGTGGTAACAAAGAACAAGCGCATGGATTGTTTGCTAGAGGAAGGAGCAATGAGCGAGGAAAAGTCAAGGGAGGAAAGTCTAGATCTAAATCGAGACCTCTTGTGGGAAAATCGTGTTTCAAATGCGGTGAAGTTGGGCATTTTAAGGTCGACTGTCCAAATAAGAGAGTAGGTGAAAAGAAGAAGAACAACAACAAGACTGAGAGAAGAGAGGGCAAGGAAGAGGTGAGCTACGTTTCAGAGGAAGGGAGCGATAAGGAGTGCTATGTCGTCACGGGTGGCGAGGATATCTCCGGGAAGTGGATACTTGATTCTAGTTGCTCTTACCACATGTGTCCAAATAGGAAGTGATTTACTACCTACAGGGGCATTGATGGTGGAACCGTATTGATGGGAAACAACCATGCTTGTAAAACGGTGGGGCTAGGTAATATCAAAATCAAGATGCATGATGGAGTGGTTCGAACCTTGACGGATATGAGGCATGTTCCCGACTTGCGGAAGAATCTTATCTCAGTTGGTGCATTGGACTCCGGCGGTTGCAAAATTGTGACGGAGAACGGAGTGAAGAAGGTTGTTCGAGGTTTCCTTGTAGTGATGAAGGGTGTTCGTCACGGTAATTTATATACTCTCTCAGGTACGACGGTGACGGGAGATGTAGTGGTTGGAACTGAAGGAAGTGGTGGAGACCCATGTGAGCACACACGATTATGGCATAGGCGGCTTGGGCATATGTCAGAGAAGGGTCTAGTTCTGCTTGGTAAAGAGGGTTTGCTGAAGAATCTGAAGGAACCTAGCATAGATTTTTACGAGGATTGTGTGTATGAAAAGTCACACAGGGTTCAGTTTCTGAGAAGCAAGTCTAAGAGCAGAGGGATACTAGATTATGTGCACACGGATATTTGGGGTCCGGCTCAGACCACTTCTAAGGATGGTTCCAGATATTATGTCTCGTTCATAGATGACTATTCGAGGTATGCTTGGATTTACTTTCTGAAGCATAAGAATGAGGTGTTCGAGATATTCAAGAAGTGGAGAGTAATGGTTGAGAAAAGAACGGGAAAGAAATTAAAGACACTGAGATCTGATAACGGTACAGAGTATACAGATGGTGCTTTCAAGGAGTTCTGTGATCAGGAGGAAATTGTTCGACACCGACACCAGTCAACACCACGTGAGAATGGGGTCGCAGAGACCGAACCAACATTACGGAGAAAGCAATGAGTATGCGATCATACCGGATTGGGCAACGAATGGTGGGCGAATCGGTGGCTCTGACTTGTTATATTGTGAACCGCTCATCACATTCGACATTGGATGGTAATACACCCTATAGGGTGTGGTCAGGGGAGCATGCAGATTATGATAGGCTCAGAATTTTTGGATGTACCTCCTACTATCACGTCAACGAGGGAAAGCTTGACGCGAGGGCCAAGAAGACAATATTCTTGGGATATGCGAATGGCGTAAAAGGCTATCGCCTTTGGTGTACGGAAGATTCGAAGTTCGTGATCAGCAGGGATGTTACCTTTGATGAGAAATCCATGATTACTAGGGCGTCCAAAGATGATGGTGTTAGGACTGATGAGGCTTCTAAGTCTCAGGTTATTGAAATAGAACCTAAAGACCAACCAGGTTCTAGTTGTGTTCAAGTGGAAACTCAGGTAGATGATGAGCTTGAGCAGGAGGAGGTTCAGCAGGAGAATACACAAGCACTACAACAACAGCAGCTCGAGGATAGTTTGGCTTCCACTAGGCCAAGGCGAGCATACAAGCATGTACAAAAGCTGGGGGCTGATCAACCCCTGAAGCACTATGGGCAGGTTAATTTGGTTGAATACGCACTCTCGGTGGAGGAGGACGAGCCGGTCTCCTTCAAGGAAGCTATTCGGGACAAGGATAGTGAGAGTTGGTTGGCTGCGATGGAGGAAGAGATGGAATCTCTTCGGAAGAACCAAACATGGGAGGTGGTCCCATTGCCCATAGGAAGAAAAGCTATTGGTTGTAAGTGGGTGTATAAAAAAAAGGAAGATCTTTCAGAGCTCGGTGGTACAAGGTACAAGGCGAGGCTAGTGGCTAAGGGTTTTGCACAAAGAGAGGGTGTGGATTACAATGAGATATTTTCTCCGGTGGTGAAATACACTTCTATTCGGGTGCTATTGAGTATTGTTGCTCACGGTGATCTTGAGCTGGAACAACTCGATGTTAAAACGGCCTTCTTGCACGGAGAATTGGATGAAGAGATCTACATGCATCAACCTGAGGGCTACAAGGTTGAGGACAAGGAGGATCATGTGTGTCGTTTGAAGAAGTCACTGTATGGATTGAAGCAATCTCCCCGACAGTGGTACAAGCAATTTGACTCCTTCATCTTTGAAGCATGGGTTTTCCGGAAGCGACTATGATTGTTGCGTTTACATTCGGAAGCTTCGTGGAGGTAATTATATCTATCTCCTTTTGTATGTGGATGACATGCTTATTGCTTCTAAGAGCAGGGTAGAGATAGATAGGTTAAAATCTCAACTTGGTGAAGAATTCGAGATGAAGAACATGGGCGCTGCTAGGAAAATACTGGGTATGGAGATTAGAAGAGAGCGGACGAACCGACGATTGTTCTTGAGTCAGAAGGGCTACATAGAGCGGGTGATCGCGAGGTTCGAGATGCAAAGTGCTAAGTCAGTAATGACTCCATTGGCTCCACACTTTAGGCTTTCTAGTAAACAATCTCCCACTACAGCGGAAGAAAAGGCGCATATGGAGCGTGTTTCCTATGCTAGTGCAGTTGGCAGCTTAATGTACGCAATGGTGTGTACACGCCCAGATATTTCACAGGCGGTCAGTGTGGTTAGTAGATTCATGGAGAATCCGGAAAAGGCGCACTGGGAAGCAGTGAAGTGGGTCCTGAGGTACTTAAAGGGTACCGTTGATACGGGTCTGTGTTTTGGTGGTGAAACATGTCAGATTGATGGGTTTGTGGACTCTGATTATGTGGGCGATCTAGATAGACGGCGTTCTACTACTGGTTATGTATTCAGGATACATGGGGCTCGGGTTAGTTGGCGATCGATGTTGCAGGCTACAGTGGCACTTTCTACTACAGAGGCTGAGTACATGGCCATGGCAGAGGGAGTGAAGGAAGCATTGTGGTTGTGGGGTCTTCTAGATGATTTGGGGATTGAGCAGGAGAACGTGAACTTGTGGTGCGACAGTCAGAGTGCAATTCACTTGGCGAAGAATCAAGTTCATCATGCTCGTACCAAGCATATCGATGTCAGGTATCATTTCGTGCGAGATGTCATAGAGGAAGGCGATATTTCTCTCATGAAGGTACATATGAATGAGAATCCTGCAGACATGTTAACCAAGATGGTCAAAGGTAGCAAGTTTAAGTATTGCCTGGACTTGCTTCATATCAACCCGTGTTGATCTGCCCAAGAGGGCATGGCCCTTCGGGGCGGTGATGGGGTGAGGTGGAGACTATATGGAGAATTGCAGAACTACGATTAGCTTGATCCCGGTTAGAGGGTACGTAGGCAACCATGGTATAATGGTGTAGCTGGTTTGGCCTGGTTTGGCTGATGGAGATCTCTCTAGAAATATTCGCGATGTTCTTCTAGTGTTCGTCCAAAATTTGAGGTTTATCAAATGATGTACGAGGTGGAGAATTGTGAACATCCCACGTGGGTGGCCCACGTGGGTGGGGGCCGCACGAATTCGTGGGTGCCCGATTTCTTTTGTTCCTCCGCGCAACAGTATTCCCAAACAAAAAAAAATTTATTTTTAGTCCCACATCGACCAAGTTAAAGGGGTGGAGGAGTTTGTTTCCCTTTAAATAAGGAATTAAACCTAGGATTTGTGGTGTGGAGAAAAGTGAATTTGTGGGAGAAAAAGCTAGGGTTTTTTGGCGGCGGCTAGAGAGAGAAAAATAGAGAGCTTGGAGAGATTTTACAAGAGAGAGGTCAATTTCTCTTGGTTAAAAATCAAACTTTTTTCTTTGGGACGAGCTTGTGGATTGTACAAGTCGTCGGTGTTCTTTATAGTCAAATCTCCCCTCACCCCCTCCCGTGGACGTAGGCAATTTTGCCGAACCACGTAAATCTCGTGTCTTTACTGTTTTGCTGTGTATTTGCTATTGTTTGTAGGTTCCCTTGATTCAGTCCTAGTACTGTTGAGAGGAAGAGTAGATATCTCACATTGTTGGGATATTTTACTTTCTATTCTTGTTTCCTTCGTGAGACGGGAATATACAAAGCCTTCTCTCAGGTGATATCGCTTCCGCGGCGTGCGGGCGTGATCCCGCATCCCAACACTAAGACTATGAAGTACAAAGAGAAAAAAGTGTCGCATGGGTTGTACTTCTCATCTAACTAATCGCACCCACATCTGTAGTCGAGATTCCTCTACCTCACTATCAAGCATCAAAATTAATGTCGGGTACCAAGCATATCCATATTCCTCTTTTTATAAATGAACAATTAAGATTAGTGAACAAAAGGGAATTTTCATATCTTGATGGAATATTACTAGGTTGAAAGCTCAACTAAATAACAAAAATTATTGACCGAGTAATTTTTAGATTTATCTCACTTTATCTCAATATTGTTATATATCAATGTGAAGAAAAAGACAGGTTGAAAGAAGATTGGACATCCTTCCTAACCTTACTATAATTTAGAAGAGTAAAATGGTAATTTTAGGTTAGGACTTACCGGAAAATATTTTGTGATGGGTCTCACAATGATAAGCTTTAAAAGATTAGATAGAACAAGAAATAAGTTCTTCCTCAAGCCCATGCCTTATGTCATGGTCAAGTTTAGACTAACCATGGATAGGTAACTACACTATTAATCACCTCTCTCCTTTCACCATCATCACTTTCCCTCCTTAATATTAAGAAATATCACGATTCATAGGTCTTTCATATCAACAGGCTAATTGATCATACATTTAGTGCTTTCTTCTCCTGCTAAAAAAGACCTGTTGATATGAAAGACCTGTTGATATTAACATAAATCTCTTATTTTCTTGTCATTCATTCTCCTCTTGCTCGCACCCAGGTTGATTTTCCGAACCATAAATTTATTATTATTATTATTATTTGCTAAAATGTTCGTTCAAAATATCGTTTTACATTGTTTTTGGTTCTAATTTATGGGTTTTATCTCGCAAAATTAATCACGGAAACTTGTCGTGGATTTTCTGCAATTCCAAGAATTATTTGGGGTTCACTCTAATCTAGAAGTTACTGAGGTTCTACTGCAAAACGCAGAAAGTTCTTGGGAGTTTAGTGTAATTTACCCAAAATAAACTAAAGGAGTAATAAGTTCAAAACAAGGATCTTATCCACAATTAACCCTGCGCTTTATATTAATTGTCCTGCTGAGCGTCTGCTTACGCAAACAAGTGCGTATGTGTGTTTATGAGAGAGAGAGAGGGGAATAAATTTGAGCAGAAATTGCTGCTCACGCTTTCCATCTCGAGCAGCACGTCTCCGTCACTAATCAATGTATCATTAACAATTAAACAAATGTAATTAACAGAGCAGGGAAATAGAAGCTGCGCTTGTTCCACAAACAAATACCGCAGAGTACTGCAGAGCAAAGAGAGCAGACCCAACATTTGGAATCTCGATAAGAAATAGACCCAAAAAGGGAAATAGTGAAATGAGAGTAGGAAGCTCGAGGGGAGAGAAAAGAAGCAAACGCTGAAATTATTGCTCCATCTCTCTCTCTCTCTGCTTTGGTGATAAATTTTTGTGTGCTAAGAGCTAGACTAGACTAGGGTGGCAAATGGCACTGAAATCCACGCTCTCATCTTTTTCTCTTCTAAGTTTATTAATTACTAATTGAGTGACTTGTAATTGGGTGAGTTTGGTTTCCGAGAGTAGGCATGTAATTTTTTGGCTTTTAATTTTTCAGAAATGTTATGATATGACTTTATGTCACTTTGCATGCGTTCTTGCATTTTAGAATGAAGCATGCATTTGAATGCTTGGAGCAAATGTCCCATAATTTTGGTTGCGTTAGAGAACATTTCACTTATTTGCAAACATGACAACATGATGGTTATGTTAGAGAACACGCTGTTCAACCGATTGTAAGAGTTTTACTTTATATCCTAAATAATAATTTTAGGGTTTTGTATATAACATTAACCTTATGATGAGATAATAAAAAAAAACGAACAATCACAACAAAACACAAGAAACCTAGTGATTCGGCAATTTGCTTATATCCATTTATGTAATTGAGCAATTTACTTAAGTCCAAGGGAGAACAGAAGAGTACTTTTATTGCGAGATACATAATTACTTTTCTCTCATTGACACCTCACAAGAGTAATATGTTCTTCTTCTCCTTCTTTTTCTTCTTCTTCTTGACCTTTTGGCCTCTTCCTTTTTCCCTCCCTATTGAGCTTTGAAAAAGACAATAAAAACCGATCAAAATAGGATACTTACAACACCAGAGAAATAGCCAAAGGGTTCGACTGGCGGTAGGACCACTCAAAATTGTGTGACGGTGAACTGGACGATCACACCAACTAAAACCCCCTAGTGGCGGACCTGCTGGTCTCATCACCGGGCGGTCGAACCGACGTGTTCGACCAGCCTGCTGTCTTTTGCTGCTACTGCTTCTTTTGCTATTTTTATACCGCTCAATTTGAGTCATATTCAACAAGTTATATATAGGTGTATTCAAATGTGCATTTTTTTGTGACAAGGAGAAACTCAGTTAGAGAAGCTCATATCAAGAGAGGAGACCCGAGTTCAAGCCTTGACACTCTCATGAGACATCAAGAGGCATTATGACTTCACTCTATTTGGGGACACCTTCATCCGAGAGGGGACCCCCACCTCAAACTCCTCTGGATAGCGGAAAGTATCCCATGGGGACGGGTGCATTGCACTGCCCGGAATGGTGATCCCCTGGGATCTGGAATTTTCCGCATCCCAAGGGGATCCAACGCATACAGGCCGCCCCATTGGGACTACTAGGGATACTTACTCTCTGGATAGACCTTACATCCTAAACGAGGAAAAGTTGTGGAACTAGATCTCATCTTAAATATTCAAGATATCTAGGGGGAACTTGCAGGCTGGCTCGTGGGGATTTCACCTACCTAACCGAATGGGCAGCCCTCTATGGGTAGTTATGTGTGCATTTGGTGCCCCTCTTGAGTCATTTTAGAGTATCAAAGTTAATTTTTTTGAACTCTGAGGTTTTACTCGAGAGAAAAAAAAACTATGGTATCAAACTTGAAAATGATGTAAAGTTTGGCTATTTAAGTGCAAATGACCCTCCTCTTTTTAAAAAAGTAAAAACCCCTTTGTTGAGCACAGGTTAATTGGTGCTATTCTTTCTAGGTCTAGAGCATTCTCTAACAACAAAGCAAAAAGATTTAGCTAAATACCAGAAAACCTCCTTAAATTTGGATGATTATCATATAATAATGCCTTATAACTTTCACAATATCAGAACAGCTCCCCCCACCCCCCCAAAAAAAAGTAATATTTTATCATGAAACCCCTTTAACTTTGATATTTTATTAGAAAATCTCATGAAAACATCTCTTGATTTTAGGGGGATTTTCTGATAAAATCACTTAAGAGGAGATTTCTGATATTTTCAAAGTTATGGGGAGTTATCGTGTGGGGGTGGGAGCCAAAAGAATTCTATTATTGTCTACATCCAAATTATCAATTCAAAATGTTTTAAAAAGCAGCAAACAAAAAGCCAACTATTGGAGCCATACCCCCCTTCCCTTCCACCGATCAACATAAGAACAAAACCCGGATACTAAAGCCCAAAAAGCAAACCCAAAAAGTAGAAGCAAAAAAACAAAACGAAAATGAACTGACAGGTACAAGCACCGGCGGTCGGCGAAAGTGGAAGTCACCTCCTGCAGCCTTCAGAAACAACAACCCAAAAAAAGAAAAAGCGTAGCAAATAAGCAAAGTAGAGCCCCCCCGCACGCGAACCATCCAGCGGTCAGGTCACCTCCCCTGCTGTTGGTCCTCTAGATTCCAAGCATTCTCCTCGATCCCCACGCGCAGCGCACGGGCAACTAATCTCTAACTTATTAACCTAAGCTCATCCTAGTTAGTTACTCATCTAGGTTCACTCCTCCCTCTCCTCTGTATAAATATGCACTTCATGAACAAATTCATGAAGCACAAAACTTTGGCATACGACATTTAGGGAGACCATAGTTTGCGTTATACACTAACTAGCCAAGACGGGGTTGCCGGTGTGGATGCTGGGGTTCGGGGCCGGCCAACTGGAGGCCGACATGGATCAGCTCATCGCCTTGCTCTTCCATCAGGTCAAAACACGACGTACTTCTAAAATTGTTGAGTTTCTATAGTGAGCAACGTTAGTCATCTTAGGAGTGCCTCGCATCCATTCAGTTCACGCGTGAGTTTAGTTTGGGACAATACGCAACATATGATTTAGCCACAGTCTGTAACAACAGTTAGATGCATATATGGTTAAATTATGTTCGGAGTCGATTCGGATAGAAATGGTACGTTCAGTAATGGTACTCTTTTGCGATGTGGTACTAACTGGATGTGAAATATGTGCATGCGCCAATGCAGGGAGTGTTGGACGAGCAGTTTCTGCAGATACAGCAGCTGCAAGACGAGTCATCGCCAAACTTTGTATCGGAAATCATTTCCATCTACTTTCAGGAATCGGAGAAGCATCTGAAGAACATCAGGGCTCTCCTACTGTAAGTTTAACTTACCAGAGCTTTGATCATTGTTGTACTATATATGTAGTTATGAGTTTGATATAAACATAGATCATCACTTAATTTTGTACAGAGCTGGTAGAGAATGGACGGACTATGGGAAGATGGAGATTCATATAAACCAACTGATGGGTAGCAGCTCCAGCATCGGAGCCAAGCGAATGCGAACCGTCTGCATTGCTTTTCGCGCTGCTTCCGAGCATGGAAACTGGACTGGGTATGTGCATAAAATCTCTCTTCTTAACGTCCGTCAACCAATTCTTAAACATCTACCTCAAAACTTTTAACTGATTTTTATTTAAATTCATCGCTCTTTTCTAATTCTTTCTATGAAGGAGTATATATACTTACAACACTAATGTTTATATCACAAAACTTAAAGTTTCCTCGTTGCCCAATTGCTTTCTTTTGCTTGGATTTATGTGCATCTTTTCAATTTGGTTGCTTTTTTTTAATTACTTTACCTTAAAAAATCTTAGAAAGGAGCATCTTGTTTCTGTACAAAACAGGTGCGTGCGTTCTCTAGCAGTCTTAGAGCATGAATACTGCTACCTCAAGAACAAACTTCATGAGATCCTTCAGGTACTTTTGTCTGCTGTCAATTTAATTTCTCATGATTACAAAGTTTGTGATTGTTTAAGCAAACAAATTTATAATGTGCATGCAGATTGAACAGCAGAGAATGATAGCTGCCGGAGTTCGTTACCACCCTCTGTTCGAAGATTAGAACAAAGAGATCACTCAAGCTTGTCGATCGTTAGATTCATTAATTACAATAAATGTACTCCTAATCTTTTTTTTTCCCCTATGTTTGTTGTTGGTGTGCTATTGTAGAAACTTGTAATGGAAAGTATTTGTCTTGTAATAAAATTTGGTGTTTCTTTTGTGATCTTATGTGATTTTGAATGCAAAGGTTCGCGCCAACAGATGTTGAGTGATGAGGGTTGCTTAATGCAATTTTATTCAGGTGCTCTGCTTTTGTTTCAGATGCACAGAAATATATGCACAGTTTGCTAGTAAATTAATGCCTAAGTTTATTTTGGATACTCAAGTGGGCCCTATAATTAAACAAGGTTTGCTATGATACACTAATATTAACTAGGACAAGGTTCCATGTAGGATTCTCCCTCTTCAGTTGCGCTATAATCAGGATGTCTATATTATATAAAATACAAATCTTATCAGAATATCGAGCATGAGTGGGTCATTCGACACTGTACATGAACAAATAAAATGTCCACTTCTTCTGCGTTTCCTTCTGCGTTTCAAAACATTCCGCTCACATACAATATATTCATAAGATTTGCTTTCAAAGTTAGCTAGTTAGTTCCTCCTTTTTCTTTTGTTTTAAAAGGAAGAGTATTTGTTCACAATTTAGAGATTATCTTTAGGGATTATCTTCTTCAGAACGTACCGCTTAGAAACTATTAAATTCCGTTTAGTCGTAAAAGTTTCAAAGTTATGATAAAATTGAGAATTTTATATTCCATGTGTTGCTTGTAATTTGACCGAAATTTGAGAATTAATAGATTCCTTCAGCTGCGTCAAAACTTTAGACTTATCATTGAAGTTTAGGGTCATAATGCTGTTCTAATTTTATCTTTAATCTTGTCTTGAAAGAAAATTTTTGAATCTAATCCCTCCAATGACCAAATCAACACAATACTAACAAAGATAGTCATAACATCAATGAAAACAAAATTCAGTCACATATCTATACCAACAATCTCTATAAATACAACAATAATATCTCTAACTCACTCATCCCTATCAAAAATAACAATAAAACCAATAACCTCAGCTCAAACCAAACGAGAGAGAACAAACTCTCCTATAAACTATCTAATACATCTACATCAGCAACACACCAGCCCCGCCACAAGTGCAGCCATCAAGTAGCCAGAAGAAGCCACCGATGCCGGAGCACTGCTGCTCGGTCCCTCCGGCCCTGAGGCAGCCGTCGGGACATCGCTCCCTGTCGGCCCTAACGACGTGCTCGGCGTCGTCGGAGTCGTCGCCGGACCACCAGCAGCATTGCTTGATTTTGGCGCCGCCGATGTGCTCGGAGTCGCCGCAGGACCACCAGCAGCATTGCTCGATTTTGGCGCTGCCGATGTGCTCGGGGTCGCTGCCGGAGCCGTCGCCGGACCGCCAGCGGCAGGGGCCGATGCGGGGGTGGACGCGGAGGAGCCTGAGGTTACGTCAATGGCGAGCTTCTGGCCGATGGAGCAGTGGCCGGGGAAGCCGCAGATGTAGTAGTGCTTGCCTGGAGAAGTTAAGGTGACGGTGGCCGGGCCAGTGGTCACGTTGGGTCCGATCTGGTTGTTGGCGGAGCAGGAATCAAAGCTTGATTTTGGGACCTCTATCACGTTGTGGGTTCCTGTCTTGAAGTTGAACACTGCATTCCAAGGAAAGAACAAATTGTCAGTCATCAATCTATCACTTCAAATCTTCCTCCGTTGTATCAAAGCTTTGGAAATTGTGATGTTAGAGTTTCATACTCTTAGCACAGCACAATTTCATGCAGCTTTAATTTTAGAAGGTAGAAATGACATGTATATTTTTGGATTAATTCTTATTACACTCTTCAAACTACTCCTAAGTTACTACTCACAAAAATGTGAGGTTCTTTTTATTTGGATTGTTTTCAAAGTTGACGATTCATCACGGAACTCACAACTTTAAGTGTGATAGTTTAAGAACAGTTTAAAAAAGTATAGTCTAAATATCACTACTCATGTTTTTGTTAATATAGTTGTTGGGGAGTAATCAGATTCAAGCCCGATTGGATGTTAATGGGCCTTAAAAAAAGATTGATAACCAAATTAATTTAATAAGTTTAAAAAGTGTCACGTATTTAGCCCCAACTCATTCTAAGGCATCGCTCTTTCTTAGCTTTTTCAATATGGGATTATATTCATACATAACATCCCAACAACAAGCTATAAGAAATTTCGTGAGAATTTGACATTTAGAGGCAAAATTTCTCTTGGGATAACTGTTTTTCCCAGTACTGTCTCATCAAAACTATAAATTTATGATAGGATTTGAATCTGAGTTGTTCTCTGCTACCATTATTAAAAATCGGTACGTATTAAAACTTTTTTCTACTAGTGAAGGTAAAGAGGTACTAGCTTATAAGCAAAAACAGAGAGAACAACAGAGAAAATATCTTACCAAGGCGATCGCCGATGGCAAACTTCTGAGATGATAACCACTGAGAGTACGTGGAACCACTTGTCGGAATAGTCCATCCGGCGCTGCCACCAACGACATGGCTCGTGGCCGCCTCCGTCGTCGACGCAACGCTCGCAACCGCAACCAAAGCAATAACGAACCAAGTTCCGGCCATCTTAATTTGTGCTCTTCAGGTCGCTCCTAAAGAATTCCTCTCTTCGCATATATTACTTGAAAACTTTTGTTATGTCCATATTTATAGCCCAAAAACTTGGAGTCTTTGGTCAAAATTTAATCGTGTTGTAGATCAAAGTGGTGGTTAACCTAAATTAATATTCTTTCATAGATTTGTCGACAAATTCAAAAGAGGACATGAGGTTAGATTTTGGGATTGAATTTTTGAAGTCTCTCTTTTGGAAAAGACGGTGGGAGTGTTGATCAGCGTGTGAAATGAGACTTTTTGGCAACGTTTTTGAATTGACTCGTGACTTGAGATTGATTGCGTGGGTAGGTGGTTAGGTTGTTGATTCTGATCTATCAAACTTCGACTTTGAAATGCAGTTTATATTTCAATGTTTATTTCCAAGGTTAGGTGAAAATGACAAATGGCCTCCCATAAGAACAGGAGTGTAAATTGATATGAGTGATATAGATGGTTTTTTTTAATGTTTTTTTATTTTATCACTTTCCGCATGGAATTGAACCAGGCCCCACGATGATGATATCAAGCCATTACGTGACTCCATCGTACCATACGATGAGATATTAATCAGGCTCGAATTTATAGACCCTCTCATAAGAACATAGTCCAAGGAGCTCCTAAATTTTATCCTTTTCTTTCTCGAGAAACCACTAACTTTCTATTTTTGACAAATAGGCCCCTAAGTATTGTCCATCTCTTCTAAGAAATTCTTAACCTTTTTTTATTTTTTTATTTTGACAATGAAACCCCTAAGTTTTATTCCTCTCTTCTAAGAAATCCCGACTTTTTTTTTCTTAGCTTAGGGATTTTATTGTAAAAAAAAAAAAAAGATAAGAGCTTCTTAGAAGAGAGAGATAAAACTCGGGGCTTAGTTGTTAAAAAAAATGATAGCTTCTTAGAACAGAGGGATATAAGTTAGAGTCCTTTGTTAAAAATAGAAACGTGAAGCCTTACTAGAGCTGAGGGGTAAAACTTATAGGCTTCATAGACTATGTTCTCCCGCACGGAAATAATCACCTGTACATTTTAAACCATTTTATTAATACTAATAATTCCGAGCCTGAGGCAGCAATACTTTCTCTCTTATCAATTTAGGAGGTAATATTAATTTTTTTATTTAAATTAAGAGAAAAAGATAATTTATCATCACATAATTACCATGTGTCCTGTCAACCATATGAAAAAGACAATAGCAATTGGAGATCAGAAAGTGTAAATACTTATAAAATATTTTAGGGGATATAAATGGCTATCCTCATACACGATTAGGTGTATCTACAATTAATTACCCAATAAATAAAGGAGAGTACATAATTCAAAATAATTAATGATAAAATAAAGGAGAGTATCTATTGCAATTGACCTCCTCGTTGCGCTTTTATGGCTAACCTATTTATTTAATTACACAAAATATCTAATAAAGCAGAAGAATCTAATCAAATACAGTAGAAAGAAGATAAAAAGTCTTGAAGTGTAGACTTTAGCCCAGTTGATGTATAATTTTAAGCGGAAAATGGTGTAAACGCAACAAGCGGAAGCAAAGGCTAGGAAAGGGGTCATCATAAAAAGAAAAGCCCGAGAGCAACTTTACCCTTTCACATTCAATGGAGATATTTCTTAAGGTTAGAACTTGTAATTACTTAGGGTCGGTTTGGATAGAGAAGAGGGTAGAGGACAGGAATGATTGATCTATACCCCAGGGGAGGGAAAGGAGATGAAGGGAGCGTGATGTAACTGATTGTGTTTGGATAGACAACTAGGGAATGGAGAGGGAGGGAGAGTGATAGAACTAAATTGTGTTTGTTTAGAGTAGAAAATAGAAAGGGAAGAGAGTAATTCACTTAAAATCTAATCCCTCCCCTCCCAATCCATCCACTTTGGGAGGGTTGAGAAAGTGAGAAAATTTGTATCATTTTAACCCTCTGAATCATTCCCCTCACTTACTAAAAAATGTAAACAAACACAATTTTAGAATGGTTAGCATTGTAAACTCCCCAACTCCACCCCTTCCCTCTTAGAAAAAGCTATCCAAACTCACCCGAGCTAGGACTCATGGGATAGCGGGTTGGTAACTAACAGTGGGAGCGAATATTAAGCTAAGGTCACAAGATAATTTTAGTTGGAGCGTAGTTGAAAATAATTGATAATTAAATAGACGATAAACCATAAGGATGAAAAGAAGAGAATAAACTAAAAAAAAAATTGTACTCTTCTACTTCAATAGAGTGGCATATAATCAAAGCCACAACTCCATTAAACACGACACTCTACGGATGCTTCCTCTGTGTTTTGACTCTTTGAGTTGAAAACACGATCGTTACTATCTTTTCTCTTTTGACCAGCTAGTTGCAATAATCGTACGATCCCATTTGTTTCATCTGTTAATTGAGATTGCATTAGAACGCTAAGAGAGACTTGCTATACAAGGAGAACCCTTTCTATATTCTTGTTTTGGCGAAGGAAAAATTCTCATAGTACAATACGGATGAGAACATGTTCAGATGCCATATCTTCATCAACACTTTGTGTATACATGATGTGCGCTAGGATGATGATATGATAGGATAGTATAGAATATTCTATTTCTATAATAGTCTTGCAGTCTTTTGTAAATAAATAATTAAGGAGGGTGTTCTTTAAAAATTCAAAGATATTAGTGAAAAGGGCCTATTTATTAGGAAGTTCTAGATACTTTTAATGAGTCCAATGGTCTCATTCAAGTGTCATATTTCTAAGATTGAAACAAGTAGCAAAATAAGCCTAGTAAGCATGACATATTGTAGCGAAAATAGAGGTAAGCAAGTAACAAGATAAAAATATAACTAGATGATGGGAAACAGTTAAGATAGAAAACAAAATGTCTGATCGAGGGCATTGACAAGATAAAAATCATAAATTAGAAAGGGAAAAAAATAACAAGACTTATTAGGGAGAGTTGACAATATATTTTGCATATACAAAAGCTCGAGCAATGAGTGACTTGATGATATTTAAGGGGAAACAGTTTTGTGTAATAGGATGTTCTTATTGGTGGCCTATTTTTAACAACAATAGCTGGAAATCAAGGATCTGGGTTAACTACTACAACAGCTTATTACAGCTGCTAGGCTATGACAAAGAAAACAAAGCTTTCAAATTCGAATCATACTTCTATACCAATCAAATCCAAATTCTACCCCTTGCACCAATAACACTTTAGCAAATCTGATTATCTGAACTCTAGTTCTAAATCAATAACACTTTAAATTTAAATCTAAATCCTAGTCCTATATGAATAACTTAAATTTTAATTTCAAATCCTGGTTCTAAACGGATAACACCCTAAATTGCAATCGTAGAAAGAAAAAAAAAAAAAAAATCCTAGTTCTCATCAATAAATATCAACGAATAGCACCCCCTAAGTTGTATGTAGTCCTATAATCTTACCCCCTAATGTGCAAGTTGTACTAACTGAATACACTAGCTTTATAACCTATGGATGTAAGTTGTAGTTCCTCACGGATCTCAAGAAACTTTTGATTCAGATAAGGATGGCAACCAGCAGCTAGCTAGTTGCTGGTAACTTGATAGCAATGGCAAATACAACCTAAACAAAGAAAGTTTCCCATTGATCTGCACTGCTTACCGCTAGGATGCTACAAAAGAATCCAAATATAACGCCGTTAAAGGTCCCTTCCACTACACTAAAACTTTAAAGTCGTGATGAGGCTTCGTGGAGTTATAGTTTTATATTCTAAGTTATAGTTTTATATTCTAACTTGCAAATTGAGGATTTTTTTATGGGGTGAAACCTGAACTCACATAACGACATTTTTTTTAATTCGCTTAAAATCTGTGACCAGTAGGAATTGAACTCGGTTGCTCCAATCCCATGTTAAAGATCCCTTCCACTACCCAAATAATCGAAGCAGTAGTGATTGTTCTAAGTTATAGTTTTATATTCTAAATTTTTAACCGGGGTAAATTTCACAAAACCCCCTAACTTTGGGCATTTCCCACAAAACCCTCCTGAAATTTGTTTTTCCCACTGTAGGCGTTGAAAATTGCCTATACGCTCCCGAACACAGCTTGTGATAAGGAGTTGACGATCGGCGAGTCATACGACGACATAACGGTAAACTGTCGATGATACAAAGAACAAGTCACCAAGACGCCAACGATAAAGCGAAGTCGACACCAACGATAAAGCGAAGCTGCCGCCCGTGTCAATAAACCGAATCGACGAGGTGCATAAAGCAAGTCGACACAAAGATCCAAGGCCACCAGCTTAATTTAATCGGGCGAAGGGATAAACCCGACTTTGAAGCTCCGGATCGTGAACCGATAAACTGAATCGAATCGGACTCGGAACAGGAAAATGGCGAAAACACCAAAACAAAGACACTTGGGTGACTCGGCCAAAACCGCCACTTCTATGGCTGTACATCGAAGACTTGCAAGCGGGTTCGCTGCCGAGCCACTTGCAAGTGGCTAGAAGGCCTCGGGCCGATTCGACCCGTTATCCGCTTTGAGACTATAAATATGAGGTGCAAGGCTCATTTGCACGTGATCCGAATTTTGGTGAGACAAGGAAGCTCACGATCAAGATCGAGTTTTGGCGATAAAGGCGACACTTTTGAAGATCCAGATCGACTTTTCGGGAGGCGATCAACTTCGACATCGATCCACATCGGTTCCTCGAGATTAAACCTTGTTTTGATCTCGAGAAGAGCTTTGATTTCGCTTGGTCGATCTCATTAAGCGGGCTCTTATTTCCTTCGTGAAACAACCCCTTTTGATCGTGTAGATCTCGTCGGATCCGGATTAGCGGTGGTCCACGGACGGAAAAAGTCCCGGCACGAGGCAAAGACACCGCATAGCGAGGACCGATAAGCGAATCCGTGTTTATTTTAGGGAGATAAAGTTGTAACTTTTCGTTGGTTTTCGTTGTAAGCCTTATAAAAGGTGATCTTTTTATTTTCAATTCGTTTGTAATTCCATAAAGGTGTAATGAGTTCAGCAATGAAAACCAAGGAACCGACTTTCCCGAACAAATTTGGCGACCACGATGGGAACCAGCGATCTCGAATCTGAGATCATCGTGCGCATACGGATCGAGATCTTGCCTCCAAAGAAGGCCTTTTCATGGAGGAGGGTGCAAGAAGACAACCCTCGATCAGCCGTTGCGAGATCTCCCTCGCGATTTTATTTCGACAATCCAGCAAGTCGGGGGTTCAGATCACAACGTGTCGACTTCGACGAAGAGGGCACGCCAGCGACGCCAACGCCAAGCTTCGTCAACTTGCAAAGGCATTGAACAGTGGATGGACTCCGCTACTATGCGGACTTGGAGTCGAGGCGTCGGCCGCCTCAAATCGCTTGCAATTCCTCCAAGCCATCGACCGACGAATGGGTTCGTCAAGAGGACTTCGTTCGACCACGAAAGAGTGCATTGAGCGTCGTGCGTGCATCAAGCTCAGCTCTTGCAAGAAAGACACAAGACTTGAACAAGAGGGAAGTGGTCAAAAAACCATAAAAATTCCGTCAAGTTTGGGTGCCAAAGCCCAAGACGACGCAAAGATCAGAGTGCAATACCGCCGAACCCTCCTTCCAATGCCGACGCAGCCCAAGCCGCCGGCCCGAGATTGGGGTCGGCGTATGCACTCCGTCGGACCGATCACTACCCAAAGGTGTCCTGTCGCATCCAAACAAACCAGGACACCTCAATGTACGTGTTCATGCGCCGTGCATAAGAAAATTCCAGTCGCCTCTAGACTGAGGGTTCATGTCGAGGCCCAGGAGCCCGTTAAGACTCCACACTCGTGTTCGCGGGGAAAATTGTTTTGTTATTCATTGTCGTTTGAACTTGCTTACAGCTTCTTGGGCCTACAACAAAATTCAAACAAAGAAAAATCGCCTTTTATTTTAAGGCGTACAATGAAAATAAAAGATTATAACTTTTTCCTGTATGAACAAACGCTCGGATCTCTATTATGCGGGATCCTCGCTTTGTGGGTTCTTCGCTGTCTTAGGGACTTGAATCGTCCGTGGACCACCGCGCAATTCGATCGGTGGAAACGGGTTACGGAACTCTGAGGCGTGAAGGGGCTCGTTTCCGCGAAGGAAACGAAGCGCCAAAGGGGATCACACTCACGAAGGAGAGGATCGCCGGGGATCACACTCACGAAGGAGAGGATCGCCGGGGATCACACTCACGAAGGAGAGGATCGCCGAGCGGGTGAGATCTACTAGGAGAAATCACGGCTATTACGTAGCCGACCGAATTAAACACCTGCGATTGTAGATCGGCGTCGGTGAACTTCGTGCTGTGCTTGCTTCGGAGCTGGCGCCGGCGGCTCGTGGATCTCGCGAGAACTCTTCAGAAAATCCCCAAAATCCCATTAAATCGGCAAAATCCGACCTCATTGTCCAACCTCTCGAAATGAGGAAAACCCTATTTATAGAATAGGGGAATGCGGCCAAGTGGCTCGACCACTTGGCCGAGCCTGGCGAGGTGGCTGACCATGATGTGGACACCCTCCTTCTTAGTAGAGGTTAGCGTTTTCTGTTTTTCCGCCCGTTTAGTCGTTTTTCTCGGTCTCTCGGGCTTAGGTCACGCCTATTCGACTCTTGGTCTTCTCGGACTTAGGTTCCGTCTATATTTGGTTCGGGACTAACTCTTGGTTTGTTCGGTTCAACGATCTGAAATCCGACCGATACGTTTCAAGTCCGGTTTAAGCCGTGCTTGTGGCCAATGGGTTTTGCCGTCGGATTCGTCTCGGCAATTCGGCGTCGTATTATCCGGTGGGTTGTCATTTGCCGACTTCATACGAGTTGGTTCGGGGATCTTGTAAGTATTTTTCAGCGCCTCTGAGATACCCCTCCAAAGTGTTTGATCTCGTTCTTTTATAGGCGAGCCTGGAATACTTTGGACATGATGGTTCCCGACCTTCAGTCGGCAGAGGGTCCCAAAGGTTAGCTTCAAATCTTTGATTCTTTCAGATCATCCAGTGCTTTGTAGGATTTCTGATAAAGTCACGGTGCTGCATTTATTGTCTGACCGTTTGTTGAAATCTTGATTCGAAGCTAGTGGGTGAGTTTTGTTTGTAACTCGTGTCGGTTGGTTGTTGTTTGACTAACCATCAGACTTTTGGACTTCTTCGTATATCGGTGAACTCCTTGTTGGCGACACGTTGACTGGTGTCGAATACGTGGAAATTCAAAACCCTCAATCGGCTAATTCTTCCATCATCACGCGTGTTGTTGGTTTGACCATAGCGGGAGGAAAAATCTTTTCATGGAGATATCCTCAGGGGATTCCTTGTCGAAGCGAAACCATTTGGCCTTCAACCATCGTCCTAGCCTTCAATCGTGAGTGCGTAGCGTTGGCGTTGTCGGGATATGATTATCCACGGCGGAGAAGTTTCTTGAAACTAGATCGTTGTCGGTGTCAATATGATTTTCATGCCTCGTCGGATCATTGAATAGGTGGAAATTCATAACCCTCAATCGGCTAATTCTTCCATCATCACGCGTGTTGTTGGTTTGACCATAGCGGGAGGAAAAATCTTTTCATGGAGATATCCTCCGGGGATTCCTTGTCGAAACAGAAACCATTTGGCCTTCAACCATCGTCCTAGCCTTCAATGAATGAAGTAGCGTTGGCCGTTGTCGGGATATGATTATCCACGGAGAAGTTTCTTGAAACTAGATACGTTGTCCGGTGTCAATATGATTTTCATGCCTCGTCAGATCATTCGAATAGGTGGAAATTCATAACCCTCAATCGGCTAATTCTTCCATCATCACGCGTGTTGTCGTCAGATCATTCGAAACTAGACACGTTGTCCGGTGTCAACACGATTTTCATGCCTCGTCAGATTATTCTTTTTTTTTTTTTGGATATTATGGTGGGAGGAAATTAAGGGTTATCGAGTTATCCTTAAGAATACGGGTTTATTCTCCAGGAACTTCTCGTTGAAAATTAGGAAACAGTTTATACTCGTATTCCTAATTGGAGTAGGATTAGGCGACGCGTTGATTTGCGTCGATGCTATCCGCACGATCGAGTTATCCCTAAGAATATTTTTTATGGAAATATTCTTCCGGGAACTTCTCGACAAAGTAGGAAACAGTTTATACTCGTAATCCTATTTGGAGTAGGATTGGGCGACGCGTTGATTTGCGTCGATGCAATCCGCACGATCGAGTTATCCCTAGGAATATTTTTATGGAAATATTCTTAGAACTTCTCGACAAAGTAGGAAGCGGTTTATACTCGTAATCCTATTTGGGTAGGATTAGGCGAGCGTTGATTTGCGTCGATGCAATCCATACGATCGAGTTATCCTAAGAATATTTTTATGGAAATATTCTTCCTGAACTTCTCGATAAATTAGGAAGCGGTTTATACTCGTAATCCTATTTGGAGTAGGATTAGGCGAGCGTTGATTTGCGTCGATGCAATCCATACGATCGAGTTATCCTAGGAATATTTTTATGGAAATATTCTTAGGAACTTCGACAAAGTAGGAAGCGGTTTATACTCGTAATCCTATTTGGGTAGGATTGGGCGACACGTTGATTTGCGTCGATGCAATCCATACGATCGAGTTATCCTAAGAATATTTTTATGGAAATATTCTTGGGAACTTCTCGACAAAGTAGGAAGCGGTTTATACTCGTAATCCTATTTGGGTAGGATTAGGCGACAGCGTTGATTTGCGTCGATGCTATCCGCGACGATCGAAGTTATCCCTAGGAATATTTTTATGGAAATATTCTTAGGAACTTCTCGACAAAGTAGGAAGCGGTTTATACTCGTAATCCTATTTGGAGTAGGATTAGGCGAGCGTTGATTTGCGTCGATGCAATCCATACGATCGAGTTATCCTAAGAATATTTTTATGGAAATATTCTTGGGAACTTCGATAAATTAGGAAGCGGTTTATACTCGTAATCGATTGGGTAGGATTGGGCGACACGTTGATTTGCGTCGATGCAATCCGCACGATCGAGTTATCCCTAAGAATATTTTTTATGGAAATATTCTTCCGGGAACTTCTCGATAAATTAGGAAACAGTTTATACTCGTAATCCTGATTGGAGTAGGATTAGGCGACGCGTTGATTAGCGTCGATGGGGGCCTTCGCAAGGTGTTATCCTGCCGACTAAATCTTCAGAATCTTTCCAAATATAGCGGAGGGAATAGGGGCCAATCAACGGACTGATTTGTCACTATTTTGACATCCAGATAAGGTTCCAATTAGGACTCCTAATTAGGGACTGATTTGGTTCCTTTTTGGATATCCAATTGGGCTCCAATTAGAATTCCTACTTGTTGCCAAATAGGACTCCTTATTCAAAGAGGATTGGGTCCATGTGGGATTGTTATAAATACCCACAAACCCTCTTTCTTGCTGACCTAGGCCGGCCCCCCCCTCTCTGTGCTTTCCTCTTGTTTTCTTCTCGCCTCGTGTCGTTTCCTCTTATCTGAACAATGAGGTATGATGAGGGTTTTACAATGCCTTTTTCTTCTTTTTCTTCTTTTCTCTTTTTTTGTGCGTGCGGTGTGCGAACCACGAGGATCGAGGGAGCCTGGCAATGGCGGCGGTAGCCGAGCCGACCACGACCGGCGCCCAGCGGCGGAGTCACCAGCGGCCCGAACCTTCGACCTGACCGGCGCTGAAGCGCTTCGGTCTAAATGGCGAGGACGTTCGACCTGGTGGTGCCAGCTTGGTCTCGGTCGAGCGGGGCATCCGTTGAGTGCCTGGTCGTTAGCCCAGTGAGCCACATTGATAAGCGGGCCTCTTTGCTGGTCGCTGATTTCTCAAGCGCATATCGACTCTATTTGTCTTCTTTACGGTTTCGATGTCGTCGCGAAGATCTCATGTTCCCAGGGGTCGATCAACTCGCATGCCGCGTGAATGCACGCCTCCTTTTGGTGGTGCGTCAGCGTTATCATCTTCTTGTATATATATACGTTGTATCCCCGCTTCGCTCTCCTTTGTGAGGCGATTGGGAAGAGCGAAATCCTCCTTTTGGGGACCGACGCCAGATTGTGTATACTCGTTCTGACCCGCCGTTCTCCTTTGTGAGGCGATTGGGAAGAGCCGAGATTCTCCTTCGTGAGGATTGAGGCTTCAAAGATTACCCGTCTCGATATCTTTAACGGGAGCGATTTCATACCGTACCCTTGCCCTGTGGAACGGGATATATTACCGCTTTGTTTACGCGACTATATTTATCGTTCTCCGGGTATTCAATACGGATGAAATCGTCATACCCGTTATAAGGTCGTGACTCAATCTATGTAAGATGAATTCAACGCCCTTTACTAGCGAATATTTTCTAATTTCAGTTGATTATTCCTCGAGCTTTTCCGACTTACGGTTGATGGACACCATAGTGACTATTATTCCACGTGTGGCGATCCGCGATTTTTATCTCGCCTCGATTTGCACGGTACATCACGAGACGATCCAGTCAGATTTGAAGGGAGTTCCGCATTCTCCGACGATTGGTCACCGATCGCCACTCATAAAGACACCGGCTCCGAACCTGCGAAAAATAGATTATCGTTGGCGACTTCGGTTAAGGATCCGGATACGCTTTTGTCGAGGCGGCGGTGGTTGAACCAAGACGACGGAGGTCCTTGTATATTCCTCGGATACCTCGTCGGCTCTCATTGGTGATTTGGACACCCGTGTGTATGTCTGGCGTCGACCGAGGAGCATGATCATATTCATTGCGGATTTATTACCCGTGACCCGATTCAGGGTTCCAGCGGGGAATCGTGTCATCGGCCTTCACCACAGGATTGTGGGGTTGGACATACCGCCCGTGATGAGCTCTTTGTTCTGCCCGACTCGAAGAATAAGCCTGCTCGTTGGGGAGAGATGCCGTCATCTAGTCATAGATTTTACGGCTGGGTTCACTCATCAGGTAAGCATTGGTGGGGTCGCCTGACCAATTACGTCCTCAACCGATGGGATGGAGAACTTCGCGCTTGCGGCCTGTATTCAGCGATTCGTGCCACCATGTATGGCCTTCCAATCAGTGCTAACCATTTCTTCACCTTATTTGAGCTCTACAATCCAGTTGAATCGTTTTCACCAAACACGGCGAGTTAGGTGGCTCTACATGAGATGTACCGAATTTCCGGTTTACCCATGGGGAAGATGCTGTATCAGGAGTACTTCCCTTCCAATCAGGAATTGAGTCGGCTGAAGAAACACACACCCGATCGTCACAAGATTTTGTGGGATCTCACTTGTCATTACTATATAGCTCTGGCCCAATCTGAACCTTGCGCCAAAAGGAAATTGCAAGTGAGTGCAGCGGTTGCCAATTATTTGTTCCAAAGATTTGGAGGACAAATGCGGCGGAAATATGTGGCTCACGCTCACTCCTTCGAAGGTTAATGAACTGATCGAGAGGTCCGAGGCTAACTCCTATACGCTCAGCTACGCCGAAGATGGTTTTCCCCCAGGGACCAAGTTTGCAACCTTTCTGTGGCATGCGGTAAAGCCTATCCAGCCGACAACTCTTCTAGCCGGCTATCTTGCAATCTGGCTAAAGAAATGTGTGGTTCCATATCAATCTGATGATGCTTTACCTTTGGAGGTCCTTTACTGCTGATTCGACTTGCCCACAAGAAGGAACTCTCTCTCCTTCCGGTAATGGTGGCCAATATTCACCGTGGATTGCGGCATATAGTCCGAGCGTTTACTCAGAGAAAGGACGAGCCATCATCACGTATTCCTTCCGTCCGAGTAGAGCTCCCATATACCTATTTGATGGCTTGGCTGGTCCTTCATCGTCCGACATGATGTCGGCCGGGTTCCTGGTCGTCTACTCCTTTCTTGCGGTTGGTAGAGGATTGCGATGGAAAGGGCGTGGCTTTACGGAGATCAAGAAACAGTCTGATTCATAAAGGGTGGATCTTTTCGGATGTTTCCCGATTCTCTAGTCAATATGGTGAGTCCTTGGTCGACGAGGAGGTGCGAACCGGCCGGAGACTTAACGATATTGGTGTTTTAAGCTGGCTAGTAAACATCGAGGCGGGGTATCTCATTTTCGAGTAAAGGAGGAATGCTTCATTGAGCCTTATTTTCCCTGTCGTTTTGCTCGCCCGGTTGATTCGACCAACTTTATGTTGGGAACCGAACCGGCGGCTCGGACTTCGTGGTGGACTTGTGGATGGCCTTCGAGCATGGTTGTGGAGCGCCATGGGATGTACCGGTGCTAGATTGAGCCAGAGCTCGGACCGTCGGTGAGTCGACATTCCTTCATTGCGGTTGGCTATTAGTAGCTAACGAGCGATCCTGTGAGGGCTATCTCGAATCGGTGGCGAAGCATCGTTCGCGAGCCGACACTCGAACACCCGGATGCGCTCAAGCTCGGAGCGCCGCCAATCTTATCGGCCGAGGCGGTGAGGAAGAGTTCCACAACTCTGACGCTGCGACTTTAGGAGAGGACCAAGCGGAGGCTGCGACTTTAGGAGTCGACATTCCCTTCGTTTTCTCATCCTTTCTATTGGATTCCTCATTCAACTGAATTTTCAGGAAAATCTTTTGAAGAAGAAGAATTTCGACCTTCTCGAGGGGTTAAACGAAAGAGATTAGCCCATAAGACTCGCGTGAATCCTCGGTCCTTTGATATAGACTTGACCAGCGATGATCGAGTCAGCGACGGACGTAACAATTCGCCGTGATGTAACCTGAAATTTTCGGCTTTTGGAGACTAACATTTCTCCGTTTGCATGCAGGGGGTTTTAGGGATTATGATTCTGACTTTGATTTTCCTCACCACAATTCTGCTGGGCCCAGTTCTGCTCATACTGAGCCAAGTTTTACTCAATAAATGTATGGAGCTATGGCGGAGGAGGCCGATGTAGGACCTGATTCGTTGAACCCAGGTACATCTAACATCGATAACTCCTCTTTTAGATGGCGAATGCGGGAATTAAACGATTCGGAATTCGTACCCCCTCTAATTGCCTTTTCGCTTTTTGCTCTTTTAGAGAAATTGCAGGAGACAAATGCACGAACCGAGACTAGGCAAGCCAACCCCACTGTAGGAGGTAAGTAGCTTTACCTATTGTTCGTCTTAATTGCATTCGTCTTCCTAATGCCTTCTTTTTCAGACTTCTCAATGGAAGATTTCGTGGAAGCTGGTTTATACGGCAACACTTCCATGGATGACACTACGGCGCAGTCCCGCGGGATGGTGATACTCTTGGTGAAGATTTACCCGAAGCTACCATCCCTGAAGAAGGTATGAATTTTCTCTTCGATTAATTATAGGACCAGCCATTTGGCCAATACCACTATAATTAAAAGAGGCTGAGAAAATCCCTTTGTGTAGTGGCAGGCACTCCTCTTTCATTTGCTTTCGAGAATCGTGACCACGGCTACTTTGAGATAGATGAGCATCTTGAGGGTGTGCGTAGATAGTATTCGATGATAGGTACTCCTCGATAGACCCTTGAGTCCACGAAACTATCTTTGAAAGAAACGGGTAAGAGTCCTCTAACCGAATATGTCTTCGCCAATTCTTTGATTGAAGATCTTAAGGTCCTCTTTTCTTTTGTGTAGAGCCTACATCTCGACTCCATGATCTGGCGAGAGCGCTGATGCTGGATGAAGATCCATCTCATTTTATTATCTATTTGGAAGTACGCTCGTTCTTTTCCTTGGTGAACACGGTGATCGAAAAGGTTCTTCATGGCGGGCTTTCTCTTCATCAGTTCAGACCACTGTTTGATCCCCGGATGGCCTTGATACGGGACATGGGTTATCTGGTAGCTCGGAGCCATTCTTGACGACCTCGCTCATATGGAGAGAAAGTTTCAGAGACTACAAGAACTGCGGGCGGTAGGGCTTCCTCATATGTAGCTACTGAACGGCCAGCGTTTAGAGGCATGGCGCGATGCTCGTGTTTTCTTGGGCTCGAGGTCGAGATCTGAAAGAGACCGCCCGATCGGCTTCGAGCTGTTCTTTGAGGCATATTCTTCCCTAAGCGAATCGGTGATGTTGTGGCGAGTCGCGGAGAGGATATCTTGCTTTCGGGGAGAGCTCCATGCGAGGAAGATAAGATGAGTATTTTGGGTGGCCAAGGCCAACAAGGAAGAAGCTCGCCGTCGCGTCTAGGGAACTCGACACATCCATGGCCGAGATTGAAGAGGCGGCGGCGAAGACGAATACCGATGAGGAGTCCTTAGAGTTGCGAGGAGAACTCCACCAGCTTATAGTGATGAAGTATCTCATTTCGAACAACAAATCCTTTGTCATAGACTTGATGTTTAAACAGCTTGTAGCTCCTTCTATATTTACTTCAAATGAATAAGATCCATTCCTTTCATTGTTTATTATGATTCTTTTGCCGTCGAAATAATTAACCATAATACTTATAGGATTTTGGCAAACCCTCGACCATTAGCGGGTTTGATTAGCCTTTACCAACTACCGTTTGAGTTGGGCTAGCGTCGCGGATTATGCGGATCCGTTCCGCGCGTGGCGTTGTGCTAAAAGAATGAAACTCTCTTAGACTTAATGCTATGATATTGAATACATAGGCTCGGTACTCTTTACGGGCAAGAGACCACCCGACAGCGCGTGTGCAGCGTAGACTCATCCTTCTTAGGCCGGGATAAAATACCCCGAATCAAACTCGGTGTCTTCTTCAATCGGAAAAAGACTAAGCCGGCAGCAGCGTGTGGCGTTGGCTTTATCCTTCTTAGGCCGGGATAAAATACCCCGAATCAAACTCGGTGTCTTCTTCAATCGGAAAAAGACTAAGCGGCGTAGCGTGTTAAATCGGCTTTAGGTTATTAGCCAACCCCGACCCTCAGCGGGTTTGATGAGCCTTTACCAACTACCGTTTGAGTTGGGCTAGCATGTAGATTATCTAAATTCGTTCTACACACAACGTTGTGCTAAAAGAATGAAACTCTCTTAGACTTAATGCTACGATGTTGAATACATAGGCTTCGTCTTTTTCAAGGGAAGACTAACCCGGCGACGCGTGTTAGGCGTCGACCTATCCCTGCTTAGGATTCAGGATCAAATTCCCCAAGAAGAATCTTAGATTAAGGAGTTTTGGTTGATAGGATTAAATTGGTGAGAGAGGAGGAACTTTATGTTCTACTTCTCAGAATGAAACCAATAGCAGGGGCCTGCTATAGGAATCAAAAGGGTTCAGACGTCCTTCAGCCGGACGACTTGGCACAAACAATCTCGGCGCATACCTTGATCGGCTACCTAAGATGAAAGATGGGACTAAGAGTGGGATCTCCACTTCGAGAACCGAAAGACTCAGCGACCTTCACGGACAACCCGGTCCGAAAATCCCTACAAGATACCTTCACCGGCGCTACCTAGAACAAAAGATGGGACTAAGAGTGGGATCTCCACTCGAGAACCGAAAGACTCAGCGACCTTCACGGACAACCCGGTCCGAAAATCCCTACAAGATACCTTCACCGGCGCTACCTAAGATGAAAGATGGAACTAAAAGTGGATCTCCACTTCGAGAACCGAAAGACTCAGCGACCTTCACCGGACAACCCGGTCCGAAAATCCCTACAAGATACCTTCACCGGCGCTACCTAAGATGAAAGATGGAACTAAAAGTGGGATCTCCACTCGAGAACCGAAAGACTTCGAGGCGACCTTGATCGGACAACTGATGCGAAAATCGGCGCATACCTTCAGTCGGCGCTACCTAGAACAAAAGATGGGACTAAGAGTGGGATCTCCACTCGAGAACCGAAAGACTCAGCGACCTTCACGGACAACCCGGTCCGAAAATCCCTACAAGATACCTTCACCGGCGCTACCTAAGATGAAAGATGGAACTAAAAGTGGGATCTCCGCCGAGAACGGAAAGACTTCGAGGCGACCTTGATCGGACAACTGATGCGAAAATCGGCGCATACCTTCAGTCGGCTACCTAAGATGAAAGATGGAACTAAAGTGAGATCTCCGCCGAAGCAGGAAAGACTTCGAGGCGACCTTGATCGGACAACTGATGCGAAAATCGGCGCATACCTTCAGTCGGCGCTACCTAAGATGAAAGATGGAACTAAAAGTGGGATCTCCGCCGAGAACGGAAAGACTTCGAGGCGACCTTGATCGGACAACACGATACGAAAATCGGCGCATACCTTGATCGGCTACCTAAGATGAAAGATGGAACTAAAAGTGGGATCTCCGCCGAGAGCCGGAAAAGACTTCGAGGCGACCTTGATCGGACAACTGATGCGAAAATCGGCGCATACCTTCAGTCGGCTACCTAAGATGAAAGATGGAACTAAAAGTGGGATCTCCGCCGAGAACGGAAAGACTTCGAGGCGACCTTGATCGGACAACTGATGCGAAAATCGGCGCATACCTTCAGTCGGCGCTACCTAAGATGAAAGATGGAACTAAAAGTGGGATCTCCACTTCGAGAACCGAAAGACTCAGGCGACCTTCAGTCGGACAACCTGGTCTGAAAATCCCGGCGCATACCTTCAGTCGGCGCTACCTAAGATGAAAGATGGATAGAACCCTTCCGTTTATCACGAAGGGGATCTTACGCTTGGAGAGGAAGAATTTTATATTCTATCTCCGTAAAGGGATTTTGAGTGGGCCTCTTGTTCATAGAAGGAATCAAGAGGGGATTTTGGTAATGTACCAGAAAATTTGTAGACCTACCGTCAAGGAATTTGATCGGTGGGGGAAATTATGATGGAGGACAAATCTAGGGTTATCCTCAAGAAAAGTGGGTGAAACATCCCACGAGGAACTTCCCGTCGAAACGGGTTATCCTGAAGGTACTAAGGGTAGTATTTCTTCAGGAACTTCCCATTTATCGGCATTAATTGCCGGTCGCCATTTTGGATAATTAGGCGATACACACCATTAGAGTAGACCGTTTCTATTATAAACGGACCCTCCCATTTAGGTTCGAATTTGCCTTTCTTCTTGGAAGTGAGGATTATCGGTCGTCGAGCAGCGAGGACCAAATCTCCTTCTTTGAAACTCCGTTATCGTACTTTCTTGTTGAAAGCTCTCGACATCCTAGCTTGGTAGAACTCAATACATTGTTGAGCTTCGGTAGCTTTTCATCAACATCTCGGTACATTGAGGCGTTTACGATCTTTGTTCTTCAATCGTCATCTCCGTTGCAAGAGCGTCGCGGGTGGCGGAATATGGATTTCCAATGGGAGAAGCGCTTCACGCGTGAACCGAGAATCACGGGGTCTCTCCGATTGGCGTGTAATGCGGTTGTGCGATATACCGAGTGCTTCTCGAGTTTATCATCGGTCTAAGCTTGTTATTCTTCACAAGCTTTGTGAGAATCTTAATAATCGTCTTGTTGAATGCCTCGGCTAATCCATTTCGCATTTGGATTATAGAACGTCGACGAGGCGTCTTGTATTTTAAATTTCTCATGAGAACGATGAAGGAATTGCCGATGAATTGGGGACCGTTGTCATGCGATCCGTCTTGGAACACCGTGTCGGTAGATGACATGGTGTTTGATAAATTGATGCGGTACTCGCCTTTACTTCTTTTAGCGGGATTGCTTGACCCACTTGGAGAAGTAGTCGGTGATCGCTAGAATAAACCGATCACCTTTGGTAGCGGAGGAAAAATGGGACCTACAACGCCCATTCTCCATGTCTCGAATGGCGGGATGTGGCGAAGGATGCAATTGCTCGAGGTTGATGCATATAATTGGCGTGAATTTGACACCGTGGCATTTCAGAAGTCTGCGGCTCGTCATTAATCATTGTTGGCCAAAGTAGCCCATTCTCTGATTCGATCGTAGAGTTTGGGACGGTAGTGCGCACCACATTCACCTTTGTGTGCTTCTCGAAGGACCTCTTACGCCTCTTTGTTTGAGAGGCATCGAGTAAAGACCATCGTACCCGGCGATATAACATCCGGTCTCCGTCGTAGAAGAATCTTGGAGCTCTTAGCGGATTGACTCTCTCTCCTTCCGTCTTACGAGAATACCATGTAAGGCGTGTCGATGATAGGAAAGCCAATCTCGGGGCTCCAACTTAGTTTGGGTTGCATGCACTTCTTTGGTAACTATCCCTTTGTCTTCTCGTACCTCATCATATATTGGTGCGAAGAGTTGGTGAGTCTGACCGTAACTAGTTGTTCTGTCGAAGTGTTGGGCCGATAATGCTTAACGCGCCAATGCATCCGCATAAAGCGTTACGGCGTGGAATATATTCGATGAAGAATTCTTCAAATGAGTCCGCCATTTCGACGGCTATCTGATGATAGGGGACCAGATCAGGGTTCCTAACTTCGTAGTCACCACGGATCTGCTTAACTATCAATTGCGAATCGCCGTATGCTTCGAGATATTCGACCCCTAGCTCCTTCGAAACTGAGTCCAATAAGTAGCGCATTGTATTCGGCCACATTATTAGAGCACGGTTCGGTGAGTGAATAAGCACGGGGCATGACATGATTCCCCGGGGAAATCAAGACAACTCCGACTCCAGCGGAGATTTTAGAACATCCGGGGGTACTTGCCACATTAGTGGCCCGAGAAGCTCCGTCAAAATACAATCGCCATATTTGTTGGTGCGATGTAGTGTTGACTTCTTGGACTTCATCCGGAAGATCATCATATAGCTCGACTGTGTCCGTTGTCGGGTTGGCAGCCAAGAGATCGCAAATCGCTTGTCCTTTGACCGACTTTTGTTGTTTGAAGTGCAAGTCATATTGGGACAAGAGCAAGGCCCATTTCGCCAAATGCCAACTCATTGAGGCCGGCTGGGTCATAAATATTCGGACCGGATTTACGTTAGAGATAACATACATCGTCTGTCCGACTAAATTGTGCGCATTTTACGGTGCGAACACTAATGCAAGGCACCGCTTCGACCATTGGGTATCGAGACTCGCGACCGACTAATGTTGGCTCGGGTAATACACGCCTGCTCGTGACGTACGTCGTCATCTGCGAGTAAAGCGCTTAACGAGTGATCCGTTGCCTTGATGTAGATCGAAGCGGTTTCCGGCGATGGTGCAACAAAACGGGAGGTTTAGCGAGATACGATTTGATCTCTTGAATGCTTCGGCGGGCGTCATCCCAAATAAGCGACCGCCCTTCTTGTTCAACTTAGAGAACGGTTGGCACTTCCCGGATAGGTTCGATATGAACCGCCTGATGTACGCCAATCGCCTCTTGTAACCCCTAAGTTCTCTCGAGATTTCTCGGAGGTTGCAACTCTTGAATCGCCTTCACTTTGTCAGGATCGACATGGATGCCCTTATTAGTGACGACAAAGCCGAGGAACTTGCCACTGGACATCCCAAGGAAGGATTTGGCAGGATTCATCTTAAGTTGATGAATTCGCATGAGCTCGAATACCGTTCTAAGATCTTTGATGTGATCTCCCTTGTCACGGCTTTTCACGACTAAGTCGTCGACGTAGCATTCGACCGTTTTCCGGAGATGGTCCTGAAAAATTTTCGTCATCGCTTCGGTAGTGCGTGGCGCCCGGCATTTTGAGGCGAGCGGCATGGCGTGGAGCAATATATACCGATGGAAGTTACGAGCGTGTGTGCTTGGCATCATCGGGGTGCATCTTGATCGATTGTAACCGAGAAACCATCCATGAATGACATTCTTTCGAATCCACCGTATTGTCGACTATGACATCGGTGATTGGAAGAGAAAGTCATCTTCGAACTGTCGGTGTTGAGGTCTCTGTGAGTGAAACCACAGTCCTAATCGAACCATTCTTCTTCATGGCCGGGACTATATTAGCCACCCAATCCGGATGTTGAATTTCCTTGATGAATCCGATTCTATGAGTTTCTTCGCCGTCAGCGATTGCTGCAAGATCGTGGATGGCTAATGCGGTTGCTTGGCGGGTTTGACATCGCCTCGATGTTGGCGATGTGTCGTCACATTAGGGTCGAGTCTTGGCATGTCCTCGTAGCTCCAAGCGAATACATCGATATACTCCCTGATTAGGGAGATCAACTCTTCCTTTTCTTCCGAGGGAAAAGTATTGCTGATGTTTATGAGCTTAGGATGCTCTTCGTCACCCATATTAACCTGGACTACTTCGTCCTTAGTGGGGGGTTCTCTTTGTTCGAATCTATCCCCAAACTGCTCTTTGAGTTGATGGATCCATGAGTCTTCCCATGTTGGCATATCTTCATCATCCTCAATAGTGGTGGGGTCGACTGTAGCCATATTTGACATTAACCCCTTTGAAAATTTCATCGATGTTAACATCAGAGTCCCAAGTGGAGGAATCCAATGAATGTCCGTCTCCTGCGTCGGACACTTGGTCGTCAATGAACCAGCAACATTCGTCTTCTGAAGAAGATACATAACCCAATCCTCTGCTGGTCATATTGGTGGTTACCCTTGACAATTCATCGCCTTGAGACTCCGATCTTCTTCCCCCGAAGCATCTTGACTTGGGTTTTGGCATTTTGTTGCCAAGCCTATCAAAGACCGCCTTCGAGTCGCTTGGTGCAGTTACATTATGACAACACCGCCCTGATTAGTTTGGAACACGGACAATGCGTGTCCAATTCGGGGGAACTTCTATTTCGAGATTTACTCGTACCCCCAGCACGATAGTACCACTCATCGGCATGAATGCCGGAGCAACCCCTCGTGTGTTAGTACAACTTCGGTATAGCGTCATGCGTCGATGGGAGCGTCTCCTTCGAGGATGAGCCACATTATCGAGGTTCCAAGAGTCACTTTCGTCTCAGCGTTAGCCTTGGCGGCGAGATTCGGCGGGCTCTCGAACTTCGATCCAATTCCGAGAGAGCAACCGCAGGAATCTTCTTATCATGGCGGAGAGGGATAGGACCCCCATCACCGTGAGTTCGTTGGGGCCTCTTCAGCGGGCCCAAACAATCCTTGATCGAAATTTTACCGATCATCGTTACAACAGGCGGCTCTAACACCGTTTTCTTGCTCGGGATACGCCAATGTGGATTGACCGGCGAGCACAGAGCCGATGGAGATTTGGATGAGATCGCCGAGGTGTGATCTTCTTTTGAATCAAGTCACCCGTGGCGGTCGAGCCTTAGCCGAATCGGTTTGAGGTGGCGATTCTTGGTGACGTTTGACCTTCGTCCGAATCGTTGTTCGATTCGGACTCCAAACTTGGCGCATTTTTGGCGGCTTCTTGTCCACTTCTCCCTTCTTCTACATCGGGCCTCTGAACTAGAGCCCGTGTGTGTCGCAGTAATGCAGCCTCGGATCGTTCTTCAAGTGTTGATCGGTTCCGTTTGGCGGACCCAATCATTTGTTGGCGGCTTGGAGGAGTTGCCGCACCTCGCTGATGAGGTTCTTGACCTCTCACGGACTTCAGATCCACTTTGTAGCGACACCGCCGACCGATTCCGTGGCCTCTCGCTAACTCATCACGTTGACGCCGCTCGCGGCTCTCTTTGAGAGAGTGGGCACGCCATCGGTGATCTCTGCATAGATCGGCGATCTTGGATCTTGGGAAGGATGCCATTTGGTGCAACCGGCAATGGCGAGTTAAGATCCTCGCCTTAAAGTTCGGGCGAGGACAAGCGGATCTTTCTTGCGGCGGAGATCATACGGATTTGTGGGGAGGACAATGCGGACAAGGGCGATAGTATGATACTCACAATGGAACCGGATCAACTTGGATTCGGTTGACTTATTTGGGCGTAATTATTACACCCTACATAGAGTTTCGCGTCCCGCTAGCCTAAGCAGGAGCGGGGGTCAAGGGGCAGCGCCCCTTATGGTTCCGGCACCGAAATTTTTTTTCCTATCCGTCCTTGAGGCCTTTGACTTCTTCTTCGACCGATCCGGATCCGCTACCACACGACGATCTCGACTTGAGACCGCTCCACCGTGGTCGCCAGCTTGTTCATGGAAAATTGTTTTGTTATTCATTGTCGTTTGAACTTGCTTATAGCTTCTTGGGCCTACAACAAAATTCAAACAAAGAAAAATCGCCTTTTATTTTAAGGCGCATAATGAAAACAAAAGATAACAACTTTCTGTATGAACAAGCGCTTCGGATCTCTATTATGCGGGATCCTCGCTTTTGTGGGTTCTTCGCTGCGTCGGGACTTGAATCGTCAGTGGACCACAGCGCAATTCGATCCGTGGAAACGGGTTGGAACTTCTGAGGCGTGAAGGGGCTCGTTTCACGAAGGAAGCGAAGCTAAAGGGGATCACACTCACGAAGGAGAGGATCGCCGGGGATCACACTCACGAAGGAGAGGATCGCCGAGCGGTGAGATCTACTACACTATTCTCAGAGTCGCAATTCAATTCGCTACCTCGACAGATCCGACGCCGATCGAACTCTCACAGGTGGCGAGGTGGCTCGACCATGGTGGCGAGGTGGCTCGACCATGGTGGCGAGGTGGCTCGACCATGGTGGCGAGGTGGCTCGACCATGGTGGCGAGGTGGCTCGACCATGGTGGCGAGGTGGCTCGACCATGGTGGCGAGGTGGCTCGACCATGGTGGCGAGGTGGCTCGACCATGGTGGCGAGGTGGCTCGACCATGGTGGCGAGGTGGCTCGACCATGGTGGCGAGGTGGCTCGACCATGGTGGCGAGGTGGCTCGACCATGGTGGCGAGGTGGCTCGACCATGGTGGCGAGGTGGCTCGACCATGGTGGCGAGGTGGCTCGACCATGGTGGCGAGGTGGCTCGACCATGGTGGCGAGGTGGCTCGACCATGGTGGCGAGGTGGCTCGACCATGGTGGCGAGGTGGCTCGACCATGGTGGCGAGGTGGCTCGACCATGGTGGCGAGGTGGCTCGACCATGGTGGCGAGGTGGCTCGACCATGGTGGCGAGGTGGCTCGACCATGGTGGCGAGGTGGCTCGACCATGGTGGCGAGGTGGCTCGACCATGGTGGCGAGGTGGCTCGACCATGGTGGCGAGGTGGCTCGACCATGGTGGCGAGGTGGCTCGACCATGGTGGCGAGGTGGCTCGACCATGGTGGCGAGGTGGCTCGACCATGGTGGCGAGGTGGCTCGACCATGGTGGCGAGGTGGCTCGACCATGGTGGCGAGGTGGCTCGACCATGGTGGCGAGGTGGCTCGACCATGGTGGCGAGGTGGCTCGACCATGGTGGCGAGGTGGCTCGACCATGGTGGCGAGGTGGCTCGACCATGGTGGCGAGGTGGCTCGACCATGGTGGCGAGGTGGCTCGACCATGGTGGCGAGGTGGCTCGACCATGGTGGCGAGGTGGCTCGACCATGGTGGCGAGGTGGCTCGACCATGGTGGCGAGGTGGCTCGACCATGGTGGCGAGGTGGCTCGACCATGGTGGCGAGGTGGCTCGACCATGGTGGCGAGGTGGCTCGACCATGGTGGCGAGGTGGCTCGACCATGGTGGCGAGGTGGCTCGACCATGGTGGCGAGGTGGCTCGACCATGGTGGCGAGGTGGCTCGACCATGGTGGCGAGGTGGCTCGACCATGGTGGCGAGGTGGCTCGACCATGGTGGCGAGGTGGCTCGACCATGGTGGCGAGGTGGCTCGACCATGGTGGCGAGGTGGCTCGACCATGGTGGCGAGGTGGCTCGACCATGGTGGCGAGGTGGCTCGACCATGGTGGCGAGGTGGCTCGACCATGGTGGCGAGGTGGCTCGACCATGGTGGCGAGGTGGCTCGACCATGGTGGCGAGGTGGCTCGACCATGGTGGCGAGGTGGCTCGACCATGGTGGCGAGGTGGCTCGACCATGGTGGCGAGGTGGCTCGACCATGGTGGCGAGGTGGCTCGACCATGGTGGCGAGGTGGCTCGACCATGGTGGCGAGGTGGCTCGACCATGGTGGCGAGGTGGCTCGACCATGGTGGCGAGGTGGCTCGACCATGGTGGCGAGGTGGCTCGACCATGGTGGCGAGGTGGCTCGACCATGGTGGCGAGGTGGCTCGACCATGGTGGCGAGGTGGCTCGACCATGGTGGCGAGGTGGCTCGACCATGGTGGCGAGGTGGCTCGACCATGGTGGCGAGGTGGCTCACCATGGTGGTCGAGCCACTTCGGCCACTTGGCCGAGGTAACTCGCCAAGTTGGCCGAGGTTCGCCGTTTTCGCTATTTTTTCCGCCGTTTCGCCATTTTTTTTTCTCGGTCTCTCGGGCTTAGGTCACGCCTATTCGACTCTTGGTCTTCTCCGGACTTAGGTTCCGTCAGATTTGGTTCCGGACTAACTCTTGGTTTGTTCGGTTCAGCGATCTGAAATCCGGCCGATGCGTTCAAGTCGGTTTAAACCGTGCTTGTGACGCTGTGGGTTTGCCGTCGGATTAGATCTCTCGGCAATTCGGCGTCCGTATTATCCGATTGGGTTGTCATTCGCCGACTTCCATACGAGTTGGTTCGGGGATCTTGTAAGTATTTTTCACCACAACTCGCAAGGAGGTAGTCTTAAACGAGCGACTCCTGATGTGATCTTGGATCATTCAAAGGCAACAACAAATAGGCCCGAGAATGTCAACAAGGTTCTTCATCCCCAAAAGAAGACGTGTCCGTCAAAAGACAACGTTATACTTGAGGTACCGTACCAACAAGCGATGGATTGCTCCAATGAGCTGCGCCATCAGGCTGGGGGTGTGAAGAAATTCCAAAAGGAGAGTGTTCAAGAAACCAACTCTCACTCTCCATACGGGAGACTTATCAGGGCAGTATCATCAAAATGTAGGCGCGGGACCATTCACAAAAGTCTCGATGTTCGAGAAATTTACTGCTGAAGCGTCGAAGCCCAAGCCAAAACGCTTCCACCAGAGAAAATCCTCCCTCCAGGATGATGAATTCCTTGAAGTCACCATCAACATGGTTAGCAAAGAAAAGTCGGCGATCACTTTAAAAGTCTCTAATCCCGACTTTTCTCCTGGAAGAAAAATTGATTCAGGGATAGCTCAACGGATGTCTCAGCTCCAACTAGAAGCCGTCGGACATAGGGATTACCCAGAGATCCATGAAGGACTATCCTCGAGTGATGAACTTTCGGATGCTTGCTCTGCAATCGCCTCTGATGATACAATGTCGGCCAGGACAAGCTCGGAGCAGCGTTCATGGTCCTCGATCGGGTGACCCAAATAATTCAGGGCGCTCTAGCAGACGAAAAGAACTTCAAGTTTGAAATGGAGATGGCTATGCGCCAGATGAGAGAGATGCATGACCAACAAATCCGAGCTCGGCGAATCATCGGTGAAACGAAGTCGCCGCAATAACGCCACCAAGAGGAAAGCGACTTCGAGGCGAGGGGCGAAGATGCATAGCATAAATAGCCAAAACTCCGGGGGTGGTCCCGTTATTCTTCCTCAAAATCGTCTGAAGGAAAATGCAGGAGAGGATGAGATGATGAAAGAGCTAGAGGATAAGGTCAATGCCTTGATTTCCGCTCAAGAGGTAAAGAAGACTGGGATGCCATGTCCGTACCCAAGAGAGTGGGAGTCGATCCCATATCCGTCGAAGTTTAATTTGATTAACTTCATACCGTTCGACGGAAAGGGTCCCCGGTCGATATTTGGTCTATTTCAAATCCCACTTGGGGTTATTTCGTAACGAGCCCTTGATGGTTCGGTCATTCGTTGGCACTCTTCGAGGGCGCCGATTGGTACCGCCGTCTCAAGCGAGGAAGCATCAATAGTTGGGATGACATAAGCTTCGTTCCTCAATAATTTCTTCAGCGGCGACAGAAGTATCGTCGGAACCCTTTTGGGCGAGAGGCGAGAAGGATGGGGAGTGTTGGCGGCTTTGTTAGCGCTTCGCAATAAGGCTATGAGCTGCGGGGATCCTATCCGCGAGAGAATTCATGCGGGCGTGCCACAATAATCTTTCCATCAATGTCTTGAAAGTCGGGGGTTGTGCCATCAAAACACGGAAAGAGCTGAAAGAGCGAGGAGCAAGGCGAGCGCTTCCTCAAAAGGAAAAAGGCGAAAGAGGCCAACCGATGGCTAAAGCACACGCAGCTGGCGATGGCGTTCATCAACGGCAACCTTAGAGGCAACAAAGGACTCCTAAGCGAGATTTCGGGAGGAGTATTCTTTCGATGATGATGAAGTCCAGCCATCTTCAAATATCTCTTTGCTAATAACAAAATCAAGCTACCACCTATCATGAATCGAGGAAGCTAGCAATACCGAATCTAAAGTCGCATGCGTACAGGAGAGGGTCCATCACCCACCAAGGCTTGTATTACTCACGAAGAATAACATCAAGCCTTGGTTGACGCCGGCCATAACGCCAAAATAGGCCAAACAAGAATGGAAAACACTCAAGCGGTATCACAGTATAAAGCTGCTCCCTCTGCACTCAAGCGGTATATGAGTATAAAGCTGCTCCCTCTCCTCAGATGAGTATAAGAGGTTAAAGCTGCTCCTCAGATACTCCAAAAGGTATATGAGTCTAAACTATTTCCTATTTTGTGGAAGTTCACGGGAATAGTATACATATTATTCCTAAGGATAACCTAATTGTGTGGTGAATACAATATATCCATCAATGGACCCGATTCATAAAAAGGCTGGGGTGGATATGAGAAGATAGAAAGTTCTTGGAGAATATTATACATAATATTCTTAAGGATTACGAAGTCGGCTCGATGACTCAGGACGGCGGGTCATATTCCCAAAGATGAAGCGTGTCATATCTTCTTCAACCCTCGTTGGAACAATCACTGGGATCAACTTCACCAACCCCCACTGAGTGACTTGTACAAATCAACACCACCACTGTGATTTATACTCCCACTCCCATTGTTTATTGGGTCAAACCTTCCTACAATTAAGATCGTCTCAAAATTTCCATTTGGTCAAACTTTTAGGGCCAAAACCATAATTCCCTCTCGATAAACGAGAAGTCTGCCTTTAGATTAGGTAACCAAACCTTCCGACAGTTAGGGTTATCCAAGTCTTTTTTTATTCTCGAAGTGGAGATCCCACTTTTAGTTCTTCCTCTCCAGCTCCTTTTCCAGGTCATGCCGACTGAAGGTGTAGGCCGGAATTGGAGTTTCATCTTTCCTACGGTTTAGTCTTTTCTCAGATTGAAGAAGACACGAGTTAAATTCAGGGCATTTTATCCGAAGCCTAAGAAGGGATAAGCCAGCCTACCAGCGTTGCGGTTTAGTCTTTTCTCGATTGAAGAAGACACCAAGTTTCATCTTGGGGCATTTTATCGAATCCTAAGAAGGGATAAGCCAGCCTACCAGCGTTGTCGGTTTAGTCTTTTCTCCGATTGAAGAAGACACCAAGTTCACCTTGGGGCATTTTATCCGGCCTAAGTAGGGATAAGTGCGTGTGACACATGCGGTAGGGTAGTCTATTCGTAAAGAAGGCGAAGCCTCATTATTCAACATCGTAGCATTAAGTCTAGAAGAGTCTCATTCTTTTAGGCATAGCGTTACGTGTGGAGCGGTTTAGACAATCGCCGCTAGCCCGATTCAAGCGGTGTCGGTAAAGGCACATCAAATCCGTTGATGGTGAGGGTTTGCCAAAAATCCGATTGTGATTGATTATTTCAAATGAGAAATGCGTAATTCAACCGATGAAGGGTCAAGCATTTCAATGAGGAGATTACGGTTATCCAAACATCGTTCACGACAAAGATTGGTTGTTGAGCGACTCATCATCGTTGGAGCTTATTTTGCAACTTCGGCCTCGAAGGACTCCCTGTTGCCGTTCGATATTTTGAAATTTGCCTCCTCAACTTCGGCGGCTTTTGTTACGGGATTCTGATTTCTTGGACATGATGGTTAAGCTACCTCCTTCACGACAAGGTCATCACCGGCCGGGGCCGGATATTTATTCAATAGGGCTATCACCTATCAAGGGTCAATTTTCATCCGGTTTGGTTTGTGCGGGCCTCAATCTACTCCAACCGGTATACAGTATAAAGCTGTTTCCTAATTTTTGTCGAGAAGTTCACGGAGAATAGTTTCATATTCTTAAGGATAACTTCGACAACCCCAATTTCTCCCAGGGATACTCCAATTAGGTATCACAGTATAAACTATCTCCTATTTTGGCGAATTTCTTTGGAAAATATCTTAAGGATAACTTCGACCACCTCCAAATGGGTATATGAGGATAAACTAATTCCCAAAACTCCGATGAGCATGAGTATAAAGCGTGTTGGCCTTGATAGCGTCGTGTCATTGATTGAAGGTTGAATGTCAAGGGAAAATTGCGATGCGGTCAGCGTTCTTTTGTTCGCGAGGAAAATTAAGAAAATGTAAAATTGAATCTATTCTATTTGAAGAATAATGAATACAATCTCTCGAATGCAATCTCTCTCTCTAACCGACTTAGATAAAAGAAATTACAAATTCCTCGATCGGTTGCCGATTTACAAAGAGGAAAGGTCAACGGAGTCTCTTCCCTTTATTTAATCTGGGTTCTTCACGGTAGCGGTGGGAGCTTGAATCTTGTATCCGTTGGCGATCCGACCGTCTTGACTCGTGGGGCGAGGTTGAAAAATAACTTCGCGGAGCAAGTTTAGAACTCGGGCGAGTTAAGAACTCTTTGATAGAGTTGATTTTAGAAAAGGATTAGTAATCCTTTTAGCCAAGAATGGCGGAGAAGAACTTGTGCAAGTTTGAAAGCTATGTCGAGTTGAACTCTCTAGGAGAGTTGATGCCAGCAAAGGAGATCTTCGGTAAAACCTCAATATCTCCAAATCCAACCGGTAGAAATCAATCTCCACCGTTCAGAATTAAGAACGATGAGTGTTGAGGCTGCCCTCCAAGTTTCACTCCGATCAGACCACGGATGAAGGTCCGATCATCACGTCGATCACAGCTGCACAGAAGAAACCGTTCTCTGCACAATTGGCTTCGGTAAAACCTCGATATCTCCAGATCCAACCGGTAGAAATCAATCTCCACCGTTCAGAATTAGGAACGATGAGTGTTGAGGCTGCCCTCCAAGTTTCACTCCGATCAGACCACGGATGAAGGTCCGATCGTCACGCCGATCACAGCTGCGCAGAGGAAACTGGTTTCTCCCCTTTGTTAGTTCTCCGGCCAAAAACCTTTCAACCTCCCCCCCATTTGGCTGTGAAAACCCCCCATTTATATGGATTAAAGGGGTGTAACCACCCCCTAAAATTACTCCATAATGGGGGTTTAGTGGGGTGTAACCACCCCCCTTAAATCTCTCAAACGGTTGAGGAACCGTTCAACTCATGTTTGAATGAGTCAAAACGCGAACTTCGCGTTTTGGAGCAAGCCTCGCGTCTGCATTTAGTGCAGGAACGCGGGAATGAACCTCCGCGTCTACATTTTAACTAGGACCTCGAACGCGGGGTTGGAGGCCCTCGTTTTGAGCTTCGAACGCGGGCCATGTGCTCCGCATTTTGAATTGAAGCGGGCCATGTGCTCCGCGTTTTGGGCTTCGAGCAGCGGGCCATGTGCTCGCGTTTTGAATTGAAGCGGGCCATGTGCTCCGCATTTTGAATTGAAGCGGGCCATGTGCTCCGCGTTTTGGGCTTCGAGCAGCGGGCCATGTGCTCGCGTTTTGGGCTTCGAGCAGCGGGCCATGTGCTCGCGTTTTGAATTGAAGCGGGCCATGTGCTCCGCGTTTTGGGCTTCGAACAGCGGGCCATGTGCTCCGCATTTTGAATTGAAACGCGGGGAAGCGTCCCGCGTTTTGAATTGAGACGCGGGGGGTGAGCCCCGCATTTTGCTTTGAAGAGATCAATACTTATGATCTCTTTTCACAGAGATTGTCAACTTGTAATCCTTGTACTCTGGAGACATTAACCGATTCTCCTTTGTTGTCGTGAAAGTCGTCGACTTGTAACCTTCATTGATAGTGTTTGGATATTGGTCGTCTTGATAATTTTTTTCTGACCTACAAGCGTGTCTCATCTCGAAAATTCCTCGGCGTGGTCAATCACGCAATGGCGTCTAGCGGAGAGTTCACCTATTAAAGGCGAACTCCCAATCTCCTCCCACGTGGTTAGTCCTACGTAGCCACGCAATGGAGAATTCATCGATTCAAGGTTAAGTCTTAAGGAATCGGATGGTCGATTCGGCGACAACTCACCAACACGAGCTAAAGCAAATAGTTCATTCATCGACCTCGGGTCAAGACTTCAACAGCGGTCGGACAATAAATGCGACACCGTGATACTTTTAGTCGTTCTACAAAGCCTTTGGATAGTCAGAAAGAATTGGAGAAGTCAAGATTGAAGTCATTTTCGGTCCTATTATCTGGTGAAGGTTGGGGCCTATCATATCAAAGTATTCCGGCTTCTTCTATAAAGAGCAACAGAAACACTTTGGAGGGGTATCTGTGGCGTTGAAAATTGCCTATCGCCTCGAACACGGCTTGTGATAAGGAGTTGGCGATCGGCGAGCCATCTGACGACATAACGACAAGCCGTCGATGATCTGACAACAAGTCACCAAGACGCCAACGCGATAAAGCGAGTCGACCTGCAGCGCGCATGAGTCGGTGGCGTCAGGTCAATAAACCGAGTCGACGAGGTGCATAAAGCAAGTCGACCACGACATCAAGGCCACTAAAGCGGCGAATCAGCGTCGCGGCGAAGGATAAACCCGACTTTGAAGCTCCGGATCAGCGAACCGATAAATCTGAATCGAATCGGTTCGGAACAGGAGCGGCGAAAATACCGAAAACAAAGACACTTGGGTGACTTCGGCGAAACCGAGCCACTTCTAAGTGGCTCGGTGGCGAACCACTTCGCAAATGCTTTCGGCCAAATGCTCGGCAAAGCCGAACCACTTACGTAACTCGGCCGACCACTTGCGGTGGCTCGGTGGCGAACCACTTGCTTGTCTTCGGCCAAGCCGAACCACTTGCAAGTGGTTAGCGGGCCTCGGGCGGTTGACCGTTATCGCTTTGAGGCTATAAATATGAGGTGCAAGGCTCATTTGCACGAATCCGAATTTTGGTGAGACAAGGAAGCTCTGCGGATCAAGATCCGAGTTTTGGCGATAAAGCGTGCTTTTGAAGATCGGATCGACTTTTGGGGAGGCGATCAACTTCGACATCAGATCCACATCAGTTCCTCGAGATTAAACCTTGTTTTGATCTCGAGAAGAGCTTTGATTTCGCTTGGTCGATCTCATTCGCTTCGGGCTCTTATTTCCTTCGTGAAACAACCCCTTTTGATCGTGTAGATCTCGTACCGGATCCGGATTACGCGGTGGTCCACGGACGGAAAAGAAGTCCCCGGCATAGGCAAAGACACCCACGCAAGCGAGGACCCGATAAACGGATCCCGCGTTTGTTTTAGGGAGATAAAGTTGTAACTTTTCGTTGGTTTTCGTTGTAAGCCTTATAAAAAGGCGATCTTTTTTATTTTCGAATTCGTTTGTAATTCCATAAAGGTGTAATGAGTTCGAAAGCAATGAAAACCAAGGAACCGACTTTCCCCGCTAACACCCACTAAACCCCAAAACTCTAAAGAGTCTCAAATAACCCCCAAAACTTTTAAATTTCCCCAGAAAAAAAAACTAGGAGAAGAGGAGAGCCCTAGAAAAAACAAGTGGAGAACACTGTTGGATAGGTGATAATATCCTCCAATCGCAAGAGACGCTTCTTGGAGGATTTTGTCGAGGGAAAAATTAAAGGTTTGAGGTAATTCGAGACACATTGAAGTTTTGGGGGGGTTTTGTGTGAAAAGTTTTGAGAGTTTAGTAGGAGAAACAAAGTTTTAGGGGGGTCTTGTGGTAAAGAGCCTTTTTTTCCTCTTTTTTTTTGGGTGTTTGGGGGGGGGGGCGTCGTTGAGGTTGTGAAATTTACCCTTGTAAACCACTCTGAGCATTTTCTATATGCATACTCACTAATTGAGGATATGCAATAAGCATGCAGACATGTCACACTTTTAAATCTAGGATACAGATAACATAGACATAAAACGAAAAGAGCGTGCACATCATGTGCATATAATTATGAACATTACAATTCAGGATTCATGTGATACGTGTAAGATAGATATAACAATATAAGAGTACATGTGCATACAATTATAGAGATGGAAATTAGGAATGCATTGATATGGGTAAGGCAAATATAATAATATCAAAAATTTATCCATCTGTGAAGTTTGATCTATGAAGGTATTCCTGTTGGCCAATCTATTTTAGTAATGGCTAAAATATCAGATTGGCATTTTAAATCGACCCTAAATGACAATAGAGCATTTTAAATAGCTCACTACAATAATGCCTCATAATTGTTCAAAAGTGACAATAAGACTCATATTTTCACGGACTCGGCCAACTCCCTCTCTCCTCCTTCAAGCTCCCCACACCTCCATGGTGACCTCCTTTCCCTCTCCCTCCTCAACCCAAACCGATCAAACCCAACAACCAAAACATCTAGCCTTCACCCTCAACCTCTTTAACTCAGCCCTCGTCGCCACTCTCTCCTTCTTTCTCCTGAACACCATTCTCTTCTCCACCCTCGCCCATGGCACATTCACACTCTCCTCTTCTCTGAACTCTAAGACTTGTTGAACTAATTCTCGTTGGGGTTTGGGTTCGGCTTTCTTGAGGTTTTGATGTTGTGGACTAACTTTCTCATGGCTTGGCGATGGGCGAGGGCGAGTTGAGCTCCGAGGAGGAGTTGAAGAGGTTGAGGTGAAGGCGAGAGGTTTTGGTTGTTGGGTTTGATAGGTTTGGGTTCGAGGAGGAAAGGGAGAGGAGGTGACCATGGAGGTGTGGGGAGCTTGAAGGGAGGCGAGGAGAGAGTTGGCCGGAGTCCGATGAAAATATAAGTCTTATTATCACTTTTGAACAATTATGAGGTCTTATTGTAGTCGGAGCTATTTAAAATGCTCTATTGTCATTTAGGGTCGATTTAAAATGTCAATCTGGTATTTTAGCCTTTTAGTAATTATAACTACTTTTACACATATAGCATGAATAGATGGTAAATAACAACTAGATTTTGAGTGAATATGAAAGTAGAGCTTGAAAGAAAATTTAATAACAAAACTATCATCTAATTAGTTATGATTAATACAAAACTAGTATCCCGGTGTGCATGGCGCAGAACATGGAGGAGCGTCGTAGTCGAATTATGAAAGGGAATGAATAATTTGTTAGATATTTCTGGACTTTTTTTCCCCCAAAATATGAGGGTATTTTCGAATTTTTTTTCCAAGTGAGTGGGCATTGCTGTAGTTTCTCTTGCGTGAATGCTTTTCTTTAGTTTTTCTTTTTCCAAGGATGAGAGCATATTTTGACATTCTAAAAATGTGACTCATGCAAACCACAATGGAAGCTTCTCTTAATATACAGTATAGATAGACAACAATTGTCAGCGTACCCTCATCAAAGACCTTTTTATGAGGATCAATCCAATTAGATTTCTCAGACCCTTTTGCATTGTCAGAAGCAGCCACTGAAGAAATAATTCACATTAGCTTTGTTTGGAAGTGACAAGAGCACTAACATGATTTTCATAAGATACACTTGAGGCTTAACAAAAGAGAGCAATTTTAAAAGTTCACAACTAAAGGATTGGGAAGACTAAAAAAAGAGTAACCTAAAAGCAGAAGACGAAATAGGATGCACATAACATCAAATAAATAAACGAAGTTAGAGTGTGTTTGGCTATTTTGTAAAATTGGGTCAGGACTGAACCTGACCCAATTTTGTGTTGTTTCTTGCTTGTTAAATTTTTGGGCTAAACCCGACCCCATTTTTTAAGCCCAAATAGTGACACTAAACTAGTTTTCATTTGAACAAAGGTTCTGGTCCAAATGAAAATAGCTTTTAGCTAACCTGATGCGATGGTCCGCCCGATTTTGTGCAATTTGCCAAACTGACCCTTAGAAAATTGCTGGTTTCGACGTCATACAGATAAAGCCTCTAAATTACAGTGAAGTATTACTTTCACCAAAATTGTGTAAAATTAGCCATCTTTCCAAATACCATTTACTATCCAACTATCAAACTCTGGTCCTGCAAATTTTGTGAATAAAGACACCGGTTGACATAGTCTCTGGTAGTTGCATACTGGCTGATGTATGATTGTATCATTGCTCTAACAATTATTAGAGGAGCACGAATAGTATGTTAGTAAGTGCATAATATATATTGACCAAGAGTCTATTATTATCATTAACAGCCCACAACCTTTAAAGACATGAAAACTTTGAATGCAGGAGGCAAAACTATGGATAATACATAATATCGACTAAGCTGAGACGAAATTTCTCAACGTACAAAGCAACAGAAACAGAAGTTGATTAACTTATCCAGATACATGTATATGTACTATAACACAATCAAAAGGAAGTAAAACAAGACAAAAAGATACATGGAACAAGAATACCGTAACAATATAGATAAAGAAGCTCCAGATAACTCACATATAGATTTGAAAAGAAGAGAGAATCAGTAGGATGGATAGTAGTAACCTTGAACTGGTGGCATTCCATAAGGCATTGCCGGGTTAGGGTGAGCATAACCATTTTCGAGCCTCGCCAAGCTCGCTTGTCCCTGCATTCCATTTTGAGCATATTGCTGCCACATAAGCTGTTCCTGTGTAAGCATCTGCTGCTTCTTCTCAATGTCAGCCATTTGTACATAAGATGGTGGAGGAATCGAAGCAGAAGCAGCAAAAGGATCCCCTCCAATAGTCTGCACTGTGCCATCAGGAGCAGGCAAAGCCAAAACCGGCTTACTACTTTTGCCAGGCAAAGCCACGCTGCTAGCACTCCCTCCGCTCGCTTGAGCAGTAACATGCTGCTTCACTGCTCCCTGGTCATACATCCCATTTAAGATTAATGGATCAAGGCCTCCAGCCATATTGGCTTTCTGATTCGAGAGATGGCTAGCGGTTTCCACGAGAGCGAGCTCCCAATCTGCTTTCCCTTGCTCTGCCGCTGGTGTTTGCCATGCCGAGGTCACTTGGGTTTCTCCTCCACCATTCGAAGCAGGGAATGCTTCCCATGAGCCATTGGTAGCCGATGTTGCTCCTCCTGCTGAGAAAAGAGCCAGTGCCAATCTGTTCTCTTGGTCCACCGCAGAAACACCATCATCTCTCAGATTCACCAATTCACCCTCGTGTTGCTTTGGCTGCTCCTTCTTCGGTTCTACCTTCTCTTCAACAGGCTTCTCCTCGTAATTTGGTGCTGGCAGAGCTTTGATATTGCTCGTGTCCTCTACAGGTTCTTCATCTGGAACAGCTGGCTCTGGGGGCGGTGCCTCCAGCTGTCTCGGCACATCAGCTGGCCTCCTTGATTTATCCCTCATAAACTCCTCCAATGTTTCCAGTAGCTTGTCAGTTATTCGTTGCACCTCCGGGAACTCAGATGATCTCGCCACCCCAATTTCCTTGCACCAGCTATAGAAGGCTGCAAGCTCGTCGATTTGCTTTGCAGCAATGCTATAGGCATCAAAAGACTTAACACACTCTGGATACTCCATGTCAAAGAAGCGGTCAAGAACCACCGCCAATATCTCACACAAGTCGGAATAGAGCTGGAAGCTCTCCCTGACAACAGGGTAGAGAGCAACAAGGACCATTCTACTGTTCTTTGCTAACCCGTTGGCCGAAGAGCAAGGAAGCGATCAAGAAGCTGCTGCAATTGTTGCATCTTGCCCAACACCCTCTCGGTATTCATATCCCTCAATGGAGTTATTGGCTTTTTCTCCTCAGCCACTTGGCTGGGACTCTTGTACCTGTCATCATATCGATAATCACCATTGTTCCCGGCCGAAGATCTGCCATAACTACCGCTACCATAAGGATCAGGCTCACCGAAATCAGAATAATGTGGAGATCTACGGTTTTGGTCCCTACCATTTCTATCAGCATTGCCACTGCCTCCTTGATTCTTCTCGTAGATAATGAGTTCAAGCTTCTGATCCAAATAAAGGGCATAGGTACGAACAAATGCAGAATGGTCCCAAGAACTCGAGTGAGCCTCATCACGGAAATCTGACATATTGAGAAGCCGTGTACCCCTTCGTGTAGCATACAATATCTCATGTTGGAATGATGGATCCCCATCAGATAAGAGACGGTGGACGAGCATGAGGGACTTCAATGCAACAATCCAGTCTCGAGTCTTGCTTAGCCTTTTGATCTGCAGCAATGCACCGACATATCCCGAGTAGGAGGTCAAGTTGAGGATCTCGAAAGTACTTCTCATCGGCAGGGATATCGTCGTGGCTTGTGGCCTTAACAATGGCCACATCGAGTTCAGGGGCAATATTGCTGGAGACCTTGGCTAGGCCAATGCTGGTTTGATCCTTGACTGCTCCTAGGGCTTTTCTAAATGGCGCCATTTCACAACAATCTCAAGCCCAAATTCCAGAAATCTCTATCGAGTACAACTCGCGATCAATGAGTTCACAGACCTAACATAGTTTAGGCAAGATATGCGTTACTAAGTAAGAATGCAGCTACAATCCAATGCAATGTCAACAAAAAGAGAACTTTTTTAATACTAAATAAGGCTGTACAAACTTGATGAGAAGGATCACAGTCTTTTAATTTGAACAATTACACGACCAAAAGCAACAGCAATTCTTTATACCAAATTTGTTGGGTCGGTTACATGAATCCTATTCTTTTTATGTTTAGGCTATCTCATTTAAGTTGATCATTATCATATTTCTTAATTGCTTCTGAACAAGTTCTCTTAGGTCTATCTATAGCGATGATCCTCTTTGAATTATAAACTATAATCTTATCACATCTCATAATTGGTGCATTTTGAGCATATAAAAGGCTATAAATTTCAGAAAACGCCTTTGAACCTTGGGGTGATTTGCACAAAACAACCATGAATTTCAAAAAATAAAAAAAAAGAAACATACATTTTAGCTAGTTTCACCAAAACCCCTCAACTTTCAAAAAGCTCCACCTATCAAAATACATTTTCAAAAAGTAACTTCCCAGAAAAACCGCCAAACAAAACTTCTCTCTTCACAATTTTCCTCTGCTTTCCGTCAATTCTTTCTCCCTGGGCAAACCCCACAAACCCAAGTATAGAATTTGCGCCAAATTTCAGCTGAAACTTTTTTGTAAGTTCATGGGAGTTTTGTGAAATCCCCCAAAGTTTACTCGGGTTTTCTCTAATTTCTAAAGTTCCTCGTCGTTTTTTCATATGACCCCAAAGTTCAGGGGGATCATCTGAAATTTTCTCAACGGATCACCATCATATCAATTACACAGATAAAACACTAAAAACTTGATAAATGAAAGAAAAGATCTAATCTTTAGGGTCCAATCAATCAATATAAACAGCGTATTAACGCAGATCCAGTACATTTCAACCAATCACAGTCGATTTCATGGTTCTAAATTCCCTACTATACATTAGATCTGTAAACGCTTAAGGAACTGGATCCAGCAGAGAAAATTACCAAAAAAAATAATCAAAATTTGTGGAAAAAACAGCGAAGGGATGAGATCTGTGAGCTGACCTGAGCAGGATTTAGCTGTCTCCGATCGCTCCGCCTCAGGATTCGATCGCGAGAGGAGGAGGGGGATCTTCGTCAATTTCAAAGGCGACAGCTTTTTAATGTGCAGTGGCTTTCTGAATCCGTCAATTGGGGGTCGGTGCAGGCCTTGGGCTTTGTAATGTTGGGAGTAATAAAAGCCCATCTCCTAGTTCCTGTAGGTTTCCTTTTTTAGTACTATTTAACTATAGTAATTTAAATATTCTACGCTAAATTTTCAGAAAACCTCCCTTAATTTTTTATGGTTACTTGATAACCTCTATAACTTTTAAAATATCTTAATACCCCCTTCGACTTTAAGAGTTTTACATGGAACCCTCTAACGGTGATCGGTGCAATTTTTACCTGAATGGTTAAAGCTACGCATGTGGGAATTTTTTGCTAATGAAAATTTTATTTCACGCTTTTAGGGTGATTTATTAAAAATGTAGACAGTTGAAGGCGGTTCTGATAACCTCTAAACTTAAGTGGGATTTCTAATATTTTAAAAGTTGTTAGGGTTTACATGATAATCATCCAAAGTTAAGGGGTTTTTCTAAAATTTAGTCAATATTGGGCTAAGTTTAGTATTTTATTTTATTTTAGGATTTTATTTTCCATATATAACTTTCATATTATATATAGTTATTTTAAAATTTACTCTATAAATCATTCTAATAGCAATTCTCACTCCAATTTGTACTCCTACCGCCAAATTAAAAGGAACCAAATATGCATGTGAATGCTTATTTTTGTAAAGATATTATTTGATGTCTTTTGAATTGACCTATCAAATCGAATTAAATTGATAATTCTATTCCGAAAATATCTATTATCTTCTTGATATTTTAGTAAGTCAAATAGTTTCCAAATAATCTTCCAAAATTTCCCAAAAATTCCGGTTTTTTGGGGATTTCCCGCGAGATTGGCTCAACATAAAAACAACCGGGCGGTGACAATCACCTTACCCCCACTCGCGGTGCGCTTACCCCTACTCCCACTCGTATTCGAATTAACCGGAAAACCCGCCACGTGTCCTCCTCCCAATCCTAATCCGATTAGGATTAGGAGTCCAAATTCCCTCCTAAACCCCAAAATCAAGAACTCTATATAAACTCCTCTCTCTTTTTTAAAAAAAATATTGCAACTTTCTTGTTGGCATGAATACTATGAGCTTGATTCCTCCTCCTTCGTCGTCGTCGTCGTCTTGTTCGAGATACAATGAAGACGGCACGTACCCTGGAGGTCCAGTAGGGTTTAGATTCAGTCCACAGTACAAAGATCTCATCAAGCATTTTCTCATCAAGAAGGTTATGGGGTTGCCAATGGCTGATAACCCAATTAAGGAGGTGGATATTTTCAATTTCAACCCTCAAGATTTACCAAGTAAGTCTGTAATTTAGTGGATTTTTTTTTTATAGTTTTTAATGCATGTTATAAGTTTTTAATTCAAGTTGACACCCTCGAATCTATTAGTAGGTTGTTTGAATTAACACCCTCTTGAAAAAGAGCTTTGTCATTGTTAGATCATGAGTTAAAAATTTTCGTGTTTCTAATTACAGCCAAATCTTTAATTCCTAGAGTTTAACCGTGCTATGGTAACAATTATGGATTATTTCAACTAGGGGTTAATGATTTGGGGTGTAAATTAGAAATGTGAAGATTTGAGGACTATTATTAAAACCCATTTTACTCTGTTATTTAGATATTTGCATTGAAAATTCTTGGATTTGTTGTTATGTTTAGCGAATTTTTCCTGTGGACTTTGAACTGTGCGCCTAAATCTTTGAATTATTGAGGCAGGCATGTCAAAGAAGAGGTCATAATTCTTTATAATTCTTTAAATTCGTAAATAAATTGAATTTGAGTATCTTGGAGAGTTTTTTATTTAACCAAGAAAATTGGTTATCTTATATACATAATGGATTTTTCTTATTTTTAGAAAGATATTTTTCATATCAACAATTCTAGAATATGCTGTCCTCCTAAAATTCTATTTGCTTGTAATTAATGAATACATATAACTCTTACAATTCTAGAATAACTGTCATAGTTACAAGTGTGATACATTATCCTGCTCTAGTGAAGACATAATGCCTGACTTTGAAATTGAAATTTTCATACTAATTCTGAACCAGCCTAAAAGCTAATCCATATCCTTGAATTTATCATATTAATAAATCATTCACATGCAAGGTTAGATGTTAGTAATGCTCATCTAGTCATCTTGATATGTATTATGATTTATGATTGATTTATGCTTATAATGGTCTCATGATACAGTTATATGGCCTAATATAATGAAGAAAAAAATGTCAGATTGAAATTCAATTTTCACTATTATTCAATTTGTGCTAGCCAATCCTGTACCAACTTAAAGGCTGATTCATATCTACGGTTTTATATTAAATCTTTCTCCAACAAATTTACATGTCAAGCGTGATCATCTTGATACTCATCGTAATTAATTTATGCTTACAATTATGTCATGATGCAGTTGCTACCCAAAAAAAAACCTATTATACTATAATGAAAACATAATGTTGGGCTGAAATTCAAAATTTTTTCTATTAATTCAATTTATTCTACCCAATCCATGAGCTAACTAAAAGGCTAACACATAATTTCTTTGGTTTATTATACTTGAATTTTTACCACCAAGTTTAGATACAGATAATAATGGCATCTTGGTACGCATGATGTTTAGTTTATGCTTATGGTAATCTTATTATAGCAAAATTACACTTATGATCAGTTTATGCTTATAGTGATCTCATGATTCAGTTTACTAGCCAAAAAAAAATCCCTTTTCCAGTACAATGAAGACAAAAGTCTGATTAAAATTCAAGTTTTAAATCAATCTAGTTTTTACTAGCAAATCCATAAACTAACTTAAACAGGGTAATACATACGCATAATTTTTTATATTAAATCTTTCACTAACAAGTTTAAATGTCAGTAATAACAAATGACCATCTTGTTACACATCTACTCTGTTTATGCTTATGGTAATCTCATGATAATGCAGCCCTACTCTACTATAATGAAGACATAATGTTGATTGAAATTTCTATTTGTAATAGCCAAACCTGAACCAACTTATAAAGCTTTACATATCCTTGACTTATTATATTTGACCTTTCGCCAACGAGTTTATAAGTTGGTAACCATTATGATTAGTTTATGCTTATGTTATAATCTCAATGATGCAGTTCTTATCACTGATGGAAATGAGCGATGGATGTATTTCTTCGTGTACATGACGCTAGAGAATGCGGAGCGTTCGACTCCTGATGGATACTGGAAGTTAGTCAAGAGTGACAGGACTGTCGAGGATCCAGATGCTGAGGAAATCATCGCGCTGAAGAATTCATTCGTGTACTACACAAGAGAATTAGGACCAAATAGACGGTACAAAACCAAGTGGACCATGGAAGAGTTTCGAGTATATGATGCAGATAACCTTGAGCTTGAAGATCCTGAGGTGAGATACCGATAAATCTTTTAGAACAGTTTCACAGTAACTCAATATATATCTGTCCTGATTGTGCAATTACTGATTATTATTATTTTGTGTGATCAGATGAAAAATTGGGTGGTGTGTAAAGTAGAGACGGTAATTCCTGAGGAAGATGTTTTGAAGGGGAAGAAGGCGAAGAGAAAAAGGCGCGCTCATAAATATTGAATGCAACAGAGAATGAGGCTTTCTGTAGTTTTGAGGCGAATAAATCTCGATTCTTGTTTTCTTTTCATTCTTATTTCAGTGACTTCTTTTTTTTTTTTTTTTAAAAACCTCTGTAACACATCTGATTCTTTTTGTAATGAGACTTGCCTTGTAGTACTCTTTTTTCTCTAGTTAATTAATAAAAATGAAGATACTGCTTTTGCATAGATGACAAGCTTGCTATTTCAAAATTATTATTCTTTCTAATTTTCAAATGTTAGTATTCACAATGACAATGGGAAATTCAATTTACGGCCAGATAAATTATCCCATATGGTCACTATTACTTGGTTAATTACATATACACTCCATTTATTAATAAGGGATAGCTAGTTATGATTCCTAAAATTTTCATTACCATTTAGAAGCCCGTCGTCCGAACAAAGTCATCTATCTGCTATTTGTGTTGTATTTAAAATGATTTATGTTCAACACATGTAAGAAAATTAACACATATGAGAGAATTAGGCAATTTTTCTCTCAAATACATAGAAATATTAGAGGATCTCTGTAATATATTTGACATCATGTGACACTTGTAATATCTTTGAAATTTGTTTTATGAATAAGTTGTCAACAATGATTAAGTAGGCAAATAACCAAGAGAAATTTAATATACAAATGATGGTTCACCATACCACATGGGAATATATTGGCCACATGGAAGTAGTATTATAAGAAGGGTTAATTTTGCAACAAGACCCCTTATTACTGCCCTTTTGCAGTGGCCCGCAAGTAGTACTATTTGTCTTGTTAGACCCTGTACTATTTGCCCAAATACGAACAGAGCCCTTAATTAACTTTTTTGACTCTCTTCCAGTTGAACACCTCATAACTACTTTAACCCTTCTATCTCAATATCAAAGCTGTTGGCAAAAATAAAGGGCTCCTTCAATATTTTGAAGTTAGTCCTCCAAATCTTCATATTTCTATCTGAAGATAAGTAGATAGACTAATTTTAAAATAAAAAGATTTAGAGACTAATTTCAAAATTTGAAAGATCGGAGGACTAATATAAGAAAAGCCTTAAAAATATACAGCAATTCATCTCCTACTTAGGAGAGGTGTATCGTAAAACAGAAAATTGGAAGGGGGTAGAAAGCAAATATCACTAGATCTATGTACTTATGATATATAGAGAGGGAGAGAGAGAATAGAGAGAGAGAGTGAGTGAGAAGAGTCCACGACAATGGAGAAGTGGAACCTTGGCCTCTTCCTTTCTATTGTGTTCATAGGCACGGTGAATGCTCAAGAGCTGCGCTTCAAACTTCAGAAAACCCCTAACAAAGGTATTATTTATACTATACTCCCTTATCCTAATTTAATCTCTTATCAATGATTAATGGGTATCATATGCCATATGAGAGGATTTCCTCATATACAATGATGCAAGACAATCTCTACCAAGTGTGATTATGAGGTATTCTCTCTCCTACTTTATTCATTTGGTGGAGATTGTGCCACATCATTGTGTATGAAATCCACTCAATGACATATGATCTTCATTAATCTCATATATATATATATATATATATATATATATATATATATATATATATAATGTAAAGATATATATTCATAATGCATGCATATATGTATTAATAATTGGGATCAAGTTAGTTATCCATTAGTTTTCTCTATTAAAAAACAAAATTAGCAGTACAATTTATTATTCAGATAAAAGAAATTTGATTCTATCTTCTTCTTATACATCAAGCAACAAAAAGATCCCAGAGCTATTGTCAACTAAAAAAATTTCTAATAGACCGTGTTATTCATATATCTGTTTATATATGATTACATATGATAGATCACATTAGGAAACAGAAATTGAAATGTATTTCACATAAGTTGAAAATATACATTTTAATCTAATAAAATTCTAAATATATTTTTTTCCAATTTAAAAATATTTACAAAATTATAGAATCGATTTACAAGATAAGCTATAATAACTAATTTCACCATAGAAAGATATAAAAGATAAAAAAATAAAGATAATCTCTTTAAATCTTTCTAAATACTATTCATTCCAATTTTAAATATTTTTACTAAATTATGTAAAAGCGATTTATAAGATAAGCTATGATAATAACTTTCACTGTATAAAGATATGAAAGTTAACAAAAATAGAAAGATAATTAGGAGAAATTTGAATTTTCCTACGACAGAAAAAAAAGAATAGGTGATATTTATTTTCTATCTACTTTGAAATCTCTATATGTGTGTGTATTCCTAGAAAATTTTAATCGAACATACATTTGCTCATGAATTCAGAAAATACAAATACTCGGCATCAACACCCTGAATATGAAAGTGGTGAACCATCATCTTCAACTGTTGAACATGATAAGAAAATTATTAATCTGCTATATTGTTTGATCAAATTTTTATTTATCAGAATTTCTTTAGCTTTTTTATTAATATTAAAATCAAAAAGGATACAACTTTTCTTTACTTTTCTCTTAATTGTACTATTAAATTATTTAATAATTATTTATAAATTGTAATAAAATAACTAAAATAATAAAAAAAATGTAAAATGATTGTTCGCGGTAAAAGTCGGTTTGTTATTCATTGTTGTTGAATTCGTTTACGACTTCTTGGGCCTACAACAAAATTCAAAAGAAATGCCTTTTATTTTAAGGCGCATAAATGAAAACGAAGATTACAACTTCTTCCTTTTAGAACAAACGCCGGATCCGTTTATCGGGATCCTCGCTTGTGGATTCTTCGCTGTCTTGGGGACTTGAATCGTCCGTGGACCATCGCTAATTCGATCCGTGGAAACGGGTTACGGAACTCTGAGGCGTGAAGGGCTCGCTTCACGAAGGAAACGGTTTAAGGGGATCACACTCACGAAGGAGAGGATCGCCGGGGATCACACTCACGAAGGAGAGGATCACGAGCGGTGAGATCTACTAGGAGAAATCACACGTTGCGTAGCCGACCGAATTAAACTTACCTCGCGATTGTGGATCTAGCGTCGATCGAACTTCGCTCTGCTCGAATCGCGCGCCGACTGACTGTGGATCTCGCGAGAACTCTTGAAAATCCCCAAAATCCACTAAATCACCAAAATCCGGCCTCACCAAATCCGAAATCTCCGTCGTCCCTTAATCGAGGAAGACCCCCTATTTATAGGATTGGGGGTAGGCTACAAGGTGGCTCGGCCACTTGGCGAGCCACCTCCACCACTGGCCGAGGTGGTTTTTCGCCGTTTTGTCTTTTTCCGCCGTTTCTTGGTTTCACTTTCGGTCTTCGGTAATTTTCCTCCGTGGCGTGTTGTTGTGTTTGAGTCCATATCCGATCAACTTCGTGAGCTCAATCGGCTCATTTGCGTTGATCGCTAAGTACGGTTGATTCCGTCTTTGTAGGTCGTAAAAATTCATCAAGATGCCAATATCCGCTAAACACTATCGATGAAGGTTACAAGGCGGCGACTTTCACGATAACAAAGGAGAATCGAAGCTAATGTCTCCAGAGTACAAGGATTACAAGTTGACAATCCTGTGAAAAGAGATCACAAGTGTTGATCTTTCAAAGCAAAACGCGGACTTATCCCGCGTTTAGCTCAAAACGCGGAGCACATGGCCCACGCTCGAGCCCAAAACGCGGAGCACATGGCCCACGCTCGAGCCCAAAACGCGGAGCACATGGCCCACGCTCGAGCCCAAAACGCGGAGCACATGGCCCACGCTCGAGCCCAAAACGCGGAGCACATGGCCCGCGTTGAAGCCCCAAACGCGGAGCACATGGCCCGTTTCAATCCAAAACGCGGAGCACATGGCCAGCGTTTCAATCCAAAACGCGGAGCACATGGCCCGTTTCAATCCAAAACGCGAGCACATGGCCCACGCTCGAGCCCAAAACGCGGAGCACATGGCTGCGGCCAGCGTTGAAGCCCCAAACGCGAGCACATGGCCCACGCTCGAGCCCAAAACGCGGAGCACATGGCTGCGGCGGCGTTGAAGCTCAAAATGCGGCACACATGGCCCGCGTTGAAGCTCAAAACAGGCGAGGCTTGCTCCGTAACGCGAACTCCGCTTTGACTCGCTCAAACACGATCTTAACAGTTCCAAAACTGTTTTGCACGATCTGAGGGCCATTAACCCTCATTTAGGAGCGATTATAGGGGCTAGTTACACCCCTTAAAATCCCTATAAATAGCCAAAGGCTCGGCAGGTGGAAGGGGGCTTTTTCTCTCTCGATTGGCGCGACCTTTTGGAGGGAAGTTTTGTTGGCTTAGAGGAGGCTTCTTTGGATTGGCCTCTCTTCGGCTCGGCTTGGCATACAAACTCGTGCAGAGTTACAAAACTCAAATCTTGAGTTATCAAACTTGTTAGAGTTATAAACTTGCTTTGCGAGTTCTTAGACTTGCTCCTGCGAGTTCTTTTCCAACCTCGTCCCACGAGTTAAGACGGTCGGATCGTCAACGGGATACAAGATTCAAGCTCCCACCGCCACCGTGAAGAACCCAGATTAAATAAAGGGAAGGGTCTCCGTTGACCTTTCTCTCTTTTATAAATCGGGCGACCGATCGAGGAAGTTGTAATTTCTTTTTATCTAAGTCAGTTAGAGAGAGATATTGCATTCGAGAGATTGTATTCATTATTCTTCAAATAGAATAGATCAATTTTATAATTTTCCTCGCGAACAGTCTCGTCGACGTTTGAGTTTAGTCAACTCGCTTCGTCGAACTTCGTCATCGGGTTTATTCCACGATACGTCGTTTTGTTGACTCGTACGCCTTGTCGACTCACTTCATGCTCACGATCGCTTTATCGCGCTTTATACGAATCACGCCGCCGCCAGCTTCCGGTCGCTATTGTTTGATCGTTTCACGCCCTCACCACGAAGTCTCGCCGCAATCGATAAGCAATTTTCAATGCCTACAATGATATACTATAAAATACTAGGAAAATTTGTGTCAAGGCCCCAAATAAGAGAAGTTGATGTGCCCCAGCCCCTTGTAGTTTCATCTTTGTGTATAAACCCAAAATACAAGACAATATTGTGTTTCAGCCCTTTTTCCTCAGCCAACGAAGCACATAGAGAGGGAAAAAAGTAGAAAATCCAAAAATGCCCTTAGTGGTAACTGGTTACCCACCGAAATGGATAACCGCGCCCACTCTCAAATCAAATCACCTCTCTCTCTCTCTCTCTAAGCTTCACAGGAAAATGAAAACACACCCGATTCCTCCTAAATCTGATCTAGGGTTAGGGATTTTTGGTCGAAAAATGGCTGAAATCTCTGTGGCAAACCCTGATTCCTCTAATTCTGAAAAGAATGACAGGAATGGTGACAAATTTAAAGTAGTTCACCACTCTCAGCGGGCGGTGCAAGATCAAGAACCATCGGCGTTGAATGATGACTGGCAACACTCACCTTCAAAGAGTGTTAAAGATTCCCCCTCGCCTTCGAAGAGTGTTAAAGATCCCCCCTCGCCGTCGAAGACTAACCATGGACCCTCTGCTCTCTCATCCCCCTCCGTGTCTTCATCTACCCATACTTCATCATCAGGGAATGGTAACACTGATGAAGCTGTAGACGGTCAAAATATACAAGCTCTCTCCTAGACCAATACTCAGTACATATGACACGAATCTGGTACTTGAGCCCAGCATGAGTCCAAGTGTTGATAGTTGATGGAGGTCATAGGCAAAAGGTTCAACAGTGCGCGGAGGCGAGCAAGATATAATTGGCGACGGAGAAGCTTAATCGAAGATGGTGAAGATGGCATTCAACAGGTTGCAATGAGCAATGATTAGGACATACATAGCGCCATTGCATGCCGTAAGTCAAGCAATCCAAATGCGCCAAAGTTGAAAAGAACAATAATGTTTGGCACCGAACCGGCAGCGCATAGCATAGTAGTGTTGAAGGAAGTCGCGTGAGGGGTTCACATGGGACACGTGAGTTTCAAGGCGCTCGACTCATGTGGAAGAGATTTGGGATTTATTGATCTCTTAGATGTTAGATCGAACAGTCTAGGTTGATTATCGACAAATCAATGAATGAAAGTGGAGCTCATCAATGGAGGAGGAGATTTTCGATTCATTCGTGTGCTTGAAAGGCAATCATTAATTTGATGGCAGATATGCGGTTTGCAATCATTGCAAGAGCAGATACTCATGATTGAGGTTGGTACACGGCTTTGTATGGAGAGTCATTAAAGGAACATTCAGGTACTCATTCGTGAGAGTAGAACGCGGTGTAACCCATGACAGTATGTGACATTAGGCAAAAGTCATGAAAGACATTCAAATACTCACTAAATTGAGAAAGACACGTGGTTATCAGGTGGAGATCACGACAGTACACAGCTTCAGGTGGAGGTTGTGAAGGCACTCATGGATTTAAGAAGACACTCAGCTTCAGGTTGAGGTCATGATGATGTTCAGTACTCATGGTTTTGAGGAATGTACGCGCGATCAGGTGGGGTCGTGAAGGTGTTAGGCACTCATGGTTTTGAGGATGGTATAAGACATAAGTTGGTGGCCATGAAGGTGAAGCAGGGTGACGAGATTGTTCAATATAAGCCAAGGTGGAGATTGTTGAATATGGCTTGCATTGAAACAATTCAAGTTAAATCCGAAATTGATTAGGATTAGAAGTTTGACTTTGACCGCAAAGAAAAGTTAAAATTGGAATTAAATTCAATTAGAAGATGATGTAGGACGCTTAAGGGACAATTTCATGGAGGAGTGGGACAATCACGAGCTAAATACCGATCGTCACTTAAACCGTTGACGGATGAAACCAACCAAGGCGGACACCATTTGGTGTCCGTTATTACGGACACCAAACGGTGTCCGGTTTCTACCAACGCCGCTGCTCTTCGGTTTGGTTTGGTTTCTGGACTTTTCCGCGACGCTCGCTCCGATCTTGTCATTGTCGTTATGAGTCCGCTGTTCACTTGATTGGTTTCATCCCGCCAACGGTTTAAGTGACGATCGGTCGATGTTCAAATCGATCTCGTTAGCGTTTGAATCCGTCGATCTCGTTGAAGCTTTGCTTGTTGGATTCATTCCATAACACGAGCTCGTTGATTCGCGACGCCTTGCTGACCCACTTCATGAGTTCATCACCGCTTTACGCGTTATCGCGGCGTCGGTTTGTCGAATGGATCGCCGGTTGTCAACCCACCGCTACGAAGTCTTGCTCGGTATTGACAAGCAATTTTTATGCGCATGATTCTCCAAAGCATCTCGCCTCGATTCTTTGGCGAAGTCCGATGCTTTGACATGATGAGCCCTTCACCCTTCGACGGCTGCGGATGGGTCTTGTGAATGACCTTGGCGTTTGATCTCTCCACTCCTTTCGGTCTTTCGGTGCTTTGTAGGATTGTCAAGGTATTACTGCATCGTATTTTTGTCCGACCGTTGTCGAGATCTTGACCGAAGTCGATAGATAAATTTCTTTTGAGATTGGCTCCGATTTGATTCCTCCAATTCTCTCGTGTTCTCCGGTGCTTTGTAGGTTACCGGGGTATTGCGGCCGCATTTATTGCTTGACCGTTGTTGGAATTTCGAATCAGAAGCTAATTGAGTTCATTTGTTGTTGACTCGCGTCGGTGGATTGTCGTCCAATTGACCATCGAGATTCCTCCGCTGATCGGGAATTCTTCACCGCGATCGTTAGTGGGCGTTGAACCATATAGGTTTTAGCCTTCAATCTATGCAACGCCACCATGACGATCTTACGTGGATTCGAACCGCTGATCGCTGAATCTTCAAATGCGGCGCTGGTTGGCATCGCTACTGTATTACTCCTCGTTGGAGTGCATTCATCCACGGTGGAAGGTATTCTTCCTGGGATTTGTTCCAGTCCTCAATTGCTGATTGATAGGCCCTCGGGCGGCGACGCACGAATCGGCATTGATACAGTGGGGGAGTTCTTTCCAGGTAGAACGCGTTGTTCGGCGTCTATATAAGTCTTGGCAGAATTTATTAACTTTTTCCACAGCGGGAGGAAATTGAGGATTATCGAGTTATCCTTAAGAATATGGTAGTATTCTCCAGGAACTTCTCGTTAAATTGGGAAATAGTTTATACTCATAATCCTAGTTGGAGTAGGATTAGACGACGCGTTGATTGGCGTCGATGCAATCCGTACGATCGAGTTATCCCTAAGAATATATTTTGTGAAAATACTCTTCCGGGAACTTCTCAAAAAATTAGGAAACAGTTTATACTCGTAATCCTAGTTGGAGTAGGATTAGACGACGCTGATTGGCGCCGATGCAATCCGTGACGATCGAGTTATCCCTAAGAATATATTTTGTGAAAATACTCTTCCGGGAACTTCTCAAAAAATTAGGAAACAGTTTATACTCGTAATCCTAGTTGGAGTAGGATTAGGCGACGCGTTTGATTGGCGTCGATGGGCCTTCGCAAGGTGTTATTCTGCGGAATAAATCTTCAGAATCTTTCCAAATATAGCGGAGGGGGTAGGAGCCAATCAACGGACTGATTTGGCACTTATTTTGACATCCGGATAAGGTTCCAATTAGAACTCCTAATTAGGGGCTGATTAGAGTTCTAATTAGAATTGGTTTGGGCCCATTAGAAGTTGTTATAAATACCCATACCCCTCCTATTCTTGACCTAGGCGGCCCCCCTGCGTTTCTCTCTCTTGTTTTCATCTCGCTGCCTTATCTTCCTCGATCAACAAGGTATGCACGAGAGTTTTACAAGATCTTTTTCATCTTTTTCCTCTCTCTTTTCGCAGGGTCTGTCACGACTCTTCCCGACTTAGTGAGAGCTTTGATGTCTGACGACGATCCATCTCGGCTTATTATCCGGGTGGAAATTCGTTCGTTCTTTTCCTATTTGGCCATAGTGGTAGACACACTTCCTGGGCTCTTGCGCTTCGCCATTCCTTGATCCTAGGGTAACCACAATACGAGATGCGGTTATCCGGGATTGGCCTGCACCATTGCCGATGATCTCGATCATTTGAGGTTAAGCTCAAAAGTCGCAAGACTTTGAGGCAGCCGCTCTCCTCATATATAGAGTCGAGATGAGGCTCGCTCAAAGCTTCGCGATGCTGCTGCGCCACTTGGACTCGGGTTCGGATGCAAAGACCGCGCTTTGAACACCAAGCTTGTCTTCCGTGGAGCATTTTCAATCTTGTGTCGCTGAAGCGAGGATAGTAGAGCTCGAGCAGGAACTTCAGCGGTGAGGAGAGCCCGATCATCTTGAAGTCGACAAAGGCCAACAAGGAGGAGACTCTTGCGTCATGTCGAAAAGCTTGAGTTTTCAAAGCGAAGCCGGTCGAGTCGAGGAGGAAACCGCAAAGACCCTTAATGGCGCGAGGAGACTTTCGTGGCCGAAGCCAGAGGAACTTCAGCAAGCTTTCCTCAATAAAGTATTCGATGAAAAGAAATTTGCTATCACAAATTTGATGTTTAGAGAACTTGTAACTTCAGTCTTTTATCAATAAAACGTGTTTCTATCCTTCTTTATGCTTTATTACGATTCTTTTATTTCGCCGTAAATAATTAACCGTAATAGTTATAGGATTTTGGCAAACCCTCACCGCCAACGGATTTGATTAGCCTTTACCAACTACCGTTTGAATTGGGCTGGCGTGCGGATTATCCGACCCGCTCCGCACGCGGACGCTAGGCCGAAGAATGAAACTCTTCTAGACTTGTTGCTATGATATTGAATACATAGGCTTGGTACTCTTTACCGCAAGAGACCACCCGCAACGCCAGATACACGTAGACTCATCCCTTCTTAGGCTTCGGACGAAATACCCGAATCGAACTCGGTGTCTTCTTGATCGGAGAAAGACTAAACCGACAACGCTGCGTGAGGCGCTGACTTTAGGGTTATTGGCCAACCCCACCTTCAACGGGTTTGATGAGCCTTTACCAACTACCGCTTGAGTTGGGCTAGCATGTAGATTATCTAAATCCGTTCTACACACAACGTTGTGCTAAAAGAATGAAACTCTCTTAGACTTAATGCTACGATGTTGAATACGTAGACTTCGTCTTTTTCACGGGAAGACTAACCCGGCAACGCGTGTGAGGCATTGGCTTTATCCCTTCTTAGGCTTCGGGATAAAATACCCCAAGATGAATCTTGGCTTCTTTGACCTAGGAAGGATTGAACCGGATTAAGATTGATTGAGGTGGGAAAGGAAGAATGTATTCTATTTCCTAATGTGGAGAGGAAGGAGGATCTTGTCTCCTATCTCCGGGTAAGGGATGAACAAGAGAGGAAGGTTTTGTATCCTATCTCTTGCCGATGGAGAGGAAGGAGGATCTTGTCTCCTATCTCCGGGTGAAATGTGGGAAAGGAAGAATGTATTCTATTTCCTGAAAGTGGAGAGGAAGGAGGATTTTGTCTCCTATCTCACGAATTTAAAATAAGAGAGGAAGGTTTTGTATCCTATCTCTTATTTGATGGAGAGGAAGGAGGATCTTGTCTCTTATCTCCGGATATTGGAAAGGAAGGATTTTTGTCCTGTTTCGAGTGGGAGAGACTAAAATGGGATCTCCATTTTGAGACTCTTGAAAGATGAGACTAAGAGTGGGATCTCCACCGAGAATCTAAGACAAGAGAGGAAGAATGTATTCTATCTCTTGCTTCGGAGAGGAAGAATGTATTCTATCTCGGGTAAAATGTGGGAAAGGAAGAATGTATTCTATTTCCGATGAGAAACTAAGAATGGGATCTCCACCGAGAATCTTGGAAGGGCATGGATAGCTTTTTTATAGGATCGCTAACCCAAATTTGAAAGTGGACCTCTGCTCGTGGAGGGAATCGAGAGGGATTTTCTTGGTGGTTGGACCGTGAAGGTTTTTAGTGGGCCCACCGCCAATGAATTTGATTGGTGGGAGAATTTTGGAGGAAAACACAATAACTTAGGGTTATCCTCATGAAAATGAGTGAGATATTCTCGAGGAACTTCCCATCAAAACGGGTTATCCCGAATGTATTAAGGATAATATTTTTCGAAACTTCCGCTTATCTAAGATTAATTGCCGGCCGCCATTCTGTGGTGATAAGGCGATATGCACCGTTTGAATAGGCGTGTCTATTATAAACGGTCCTTTCCATTGGGTTCGAATTTACCTTTCTTTTTAGAGGTGAGAATTATCGGCCGCCGAAAGCCGAGGACAAGATCTCCCTCCTTAAAGGTTCTCTGTCGAACTTTCTTGTTGAAAGCCCTCGACATTCTAGCTTGATAGAACTCAATGCATTGTTGAGCCTCCAGGCGCTTCTCATCTAAAATCTCAAGTTCTTCGAGACGCTTTTGATGTTGTTCTTCTGGCCGCCATCTCGCTGTAAGGGCGACGCTGGCGACGGAATCGGATTTCCAACGGAGAATTGCTTCACACCCGTGAAACCGTAGAGTACGTAGCTCCTGTTGCACGTGACTACAGCGATATGCCCGAGTGCTTCTCCGAGTTTATCATCCCAGTCTCGCTTGTTATTCTTTATAAGCTTCGACAAAATCTTGATGATCGTCTTGTTGAACGCCTCAGCTAATCCATTTGCTGCTGGATTATAGGCTGTCGACGAGACATCTTGTATCTTGAATTTTTCGCAAAACCCGATGAAGGAATTGCCGATAAATTGGGGACCGCTATCATGCACGATCCGTTTGGGACACCATGTCGATAGATGACATGGTGTTTGATGAATCGACGACGGTATCGCTTTGACCTCCTTTAGTGGGATTGCTTCACCACTTGGAGAAGTAGTCGTGATCGCTAGAATAAAGCGATCTCCTTTAACCGACGGAGGAAAAATGGGACCTACAACGCCCATTCCCCATGTCTCAATGGCCGTGATGTGGCCGGAAGGATGTAACCGCCCGAGGTCGATGCATATAATTGCGGAATTTGACACGCGGCATTTCCGAAATGCATTCTAACGGCCATTAATCATTGTTGGCGAAGTAGCCCATTCTCTGATTCGATCGTAGAGTTTGGGACCAGCCGGTGTGCACCACATTCACCTTTGTGTGCTTCCCGAAGGACCTCTCCTGCCTCTTTGTTTGAAAGGCACCGGAGTAAAAGACCATCGTACCCCCGACGATATAACATCTGGGTCTCCGTGTCGTAGAAGAATCTTGGAGCTCTTCTCCGGATTGACTCTCTCTCCCTTCGTCTTCCGGCAGAATACCGTGCAAGACATAGTCGATGATAGGAAAGCGCCAATCTCGGGGCTCTAATTCGGTTTGGGTTGCATGTACCTCTTTGGACACTATCCCTTTGTCTTCTTGTACGTCATTATATATTGGTACGAAGAGCTGGTGAGTCCTGACCGTAACTAATTGCTCGGTCTCGGAAGGTTGTGCTAACGACACAGCTAACGCCGCCAGTGCATCCGCGTGAGCGTTTTGGAGGCGTGGAATATATTCGATGAAAAACTCTTCGAATGAGTCCGCCATTTCAACGCTATCCGATGATAGGATTAGATCCGATTCCTCGACTTCAGAGTCACCACTTAACCCGCTTAACTATCGGGCCAGAATCGCCGATGCCTCGAGATATTCGACCCCGGCTCTTTGGCGAACTAAGCCCAATAAGTAGCGCATTGTATTCGCCACGCTATTGGAATAGGGTTCGTGAGTGAATAAGCACGGGCATGACATGATTCCCTGAAATCAAGACAACTCCGACTCCAGCGGAGATTTTAGAACATCCGGGGGTACTTGCCACATTAGTGGCCCGAGAAGCTCCATCAAAATACAATCGCCATATTTGTTGGTGCGATGTAGTGTTGACTTCCTGAACTTCATCCGGGAGATCATCATATAGCTCAACTGCGTCCGTTGTCGGGTTGGCAGCCAAGAGATCGCAAATCGCTTGTCCTTTGACCGACTTTGTTGTTTGAAGTGCAAGTCATATTGGGACAAGAGCAAGGCCCATTTCGCCAAACGCCAACTCATTGAAGCCGGTGGGTCATAAATATTCGGACCGGATTTACGCGAGATAACATAAATCGTCGTCCGACCAAATAGTGCCGCATTTTACGAATCGCGAACACCAATGCAAGGCACCGCCACCATTGGATATCGAGACTCAAAGACCGACTAATGTTCGCCTGATAATACACCGCACGTTTCGGACCGCTATCGCCGCCTTTGCGCAGTAAAGCGCTTAACGAGTGATCCGTTGCCTTGACGTAGATCAAAACGGTTTTCCGAAGCGCAACAAGAACAGAGGTTTAGCGAGATAAGACTTGATCTCTTCAATGCTTCGCAAAGGCCGCCCCAAATATATGACCGCCCTTCTTGTTCAACTTTGAGAACGGTTGGCACTTCCCTGATAGGTTCGATATGAACCGTCGGATGTATGCCAATCGCCCTTGTAACCCCCGAAGTTCTCGCATTTCTGAGGTTGCAACTCTTGAATCGCCTTCACTTTGTCGATCGACGTGGATTCCTTTGTCGGTGACGACAAAACCGAGGAACTTGCCACCGACATCCCAAGGAAGGATTTGGTGGTTCATCTTTAGTCGATGAGTCCGCATGAGTTCAATACGCTTCTAAGATCTTTAATGTGATCTCCTCTGCCACGCTTTACCACCAAGTCGCCGACGAGCATTCGACCGCTTTTCCGGAGATAATCCCGAAAATCTTAGTCATTGCTCACGATATGTGGCGCATTTTGAGGCCGAACGGCATGACCGTAGCAATATATACCGATAGGCGCTCAATGCCGTGGTTCGGGCATCATCGGTGCATCTTGATTTGATTGTAACCCGAGAAACCATCCATGAATGACATTCTTTCAAATCCACACGTGTTGTCGACTATGACATCGCTGATTGGAAGAGGAAAGTCATCTTTCGCAAGCAGCCGCTCGTGTCTCAGAGTCGCAATACGCATCCTAATCGAACCATTCTTCTTCATGACCGACTATATTCGCCACCCAACTGATGTTGAATTTCCTCGATGAATCCGATTCTATGAGTTTCTTTACTTCGCCAACGATTGCTTGCAATATTTGTGGATCTAAACCGCCTTTTGCGATTGCTTGACAGTTTGACATCCACTTTGATGTTGAGGTGATGAGTCGCCACATTAGGGTCGAAGTCCCGCATGTCCTCATAGCTCCAAGCAAACACGCCGATGTATTCCCCGATTAGGGCAATCAGCTCTTCCTTCTCTCTCGAGGGAAGACTATTACCGACGCTTATGAGCTTAGGACGCTCGTCACCCATGTTAACTTGACTACCTCGCCCTTAGTGGGGGTTCTCTTTGTTCAATCTATCCCCAAGCTGCTCTCGAGTTGATGGATCCATGGGTCTTCCCATGTTGGCATTTCTTCATCATTCTCCATAGTAGCAGGATCGATCGTAGCCATATTTGACATCAAAACTTTGAAAGCTTCTCCGAGGCTAGTGTCAATCCCAAACCAAGAATCGGATTTAGTATCCGCTTCTTCATCGTAAATGGTCGCCGATCATCCACGAGCATTCATCTTCTAAGGAGGATTTATATCCCAATCCTCGCCTAAATGCGTAGTAGTTATCGGCTTCCCTTTTGGGACATATGCCGCTTTAGGAGGGATTCGAGGACCTCGTCCAAACATAGACCTTCCTCGTGTCAAGTCGTACCCCACTTCTTCATGATATCCAATGTTTACGGACTATATGCATGTGTGGAGGATAGGCCCATCGTTATCCTCATCTTCTTCTAAGAAGTTTATTCTACGTACCGATCTCCTTTTCAGAAACCAAGTCTTTTCAATACTCGATCTTTGCGGGATGGCGAGTGATGTCCCAAAGGAGTCTCTAATTGCTTTTGTATAAAGCAAGATGACCGAAGTAGATGCAACTCGATTGTTATATAAACCTGCCATCGCATCATTCAAAGACAGAGGGTACTCTAAATCGTCATTTATTGCTTTATCGGCAATTTGCCAATTACAATGTTCATCCGACGCATTCTTCATCGCCAAGATTGATTACAAGGGGTACAATGTTATTTAAAACAAATCCTCCGCTATAATCAAGCCCGCCGCGACGCTCTTCTTCACCGCTGTCCGTGCTTTGGGCCGATGATTCGGCTGGACTCATTACGAGGAGGGAATCGCGAAATAATTCTCCATTCCCTTAAACGGCCGCTTGTCCGCACCACCGCCTTGACTCATTATTTGTGTCTACATATTTGAGACACCGATGAAGAGTGGATGGGACTATAACGCTATTGTGGATCCGTGGTCGCCCCAACAATAAGTTATAGGAAGTCTCGCACAATCACATAGCAGTGACTTCGACTTTAAGTCCCCATTTGGCACTTAATCCGATTTTACCAAGTGGGCGGACCCACCGGTGTTAAATCCGTAAATCATTGTGCTACCGACGCCATCGGTGGATTCCAAGATGATACATAAGGCCAGGGCATGATGCTCATAGCCGAACCCGGATCGACTTGGATCCGGTTGACTTTCTAGAACTAATATACGGTAAAGTATAGCGCCTATCGTGTTTGAATTCTTGGTCCGCATATCCTCCTTTGTAAAGGTGATGCAGGCAAGTCTTTAGCCGCAGTTGCATTGCCGTGCGATTCTTCCTGATCGGTTTGATCTCGAGTGAGAAACACCTCCGAGTCACCCGTGAGCTTCTTGTAGAGCTTCGGGTTTCCTTTGACAATCGGAGCAACTCGTGAGAGTTATTCGCCGATGTTCGCCAACCGCCATGACGCCAAAATGGTATGGAGAGCTCGATGTTCCTGCCTATTCTTACAACGCGATTGAATCGGATCGCCGAGTTGAGCTTCCCGACTCGAGGTCGCTTTCCTTTGCTTCACCGCTTTTAGCAACTGCCTGTTGTTGTCCTTTCTCTCGCACGAGTGAGAGGAGTCGTGGCTACCCCGCCTTGATAACGCCTTCGCGATTCGGTTTGGAATCTCCTGATACTTGTAGTTGTATTCGTGCCCACTCCTTGTGGCAAAGACTTCATGCTCATCCTCCAAAATTTGAGAGCCACTTCTTCATCGTCCTTTTCGAATTGCTGAAGCGGCTTGGCATAATTTGCCTTTTTCCTTGGACTTTTTGCCGAAGACGCCGTCCACCGATCGCCTTCCAACAAGTCGTGGTGGACCCAAAGGATTTCTTCGCTTTGCCGTCAGGTGGTACGAGTCCCTTCTCCGTTGCCGTGAGGATCCTCATTCACCATCTTCATTCCTACCTTCACAATTGGGGTCGGTTGAAACCAATCCAAAGGCCCGACCGAAGCTTATAGAGGCGCATTTGTTCCCACCTTCTTCTTTAGAAGGTTTTGGAGTGATGACTCCAACATCGATCAAGGCTTGAATCTTGTCCCCAGATGGTAGCAGATTTCAGATGATGTATCACCGTGATAAGCGCGTGCTTAGGATCTGTAACTTTGTTTGCCTCCTCTTGGTTTACGATTGGGGCAACCGGATTTTGTTGTTTTCCGTAAGGTACTTGAAAATGCCCGAACTTCCTCATCTTTGAACGAGTAAGTCTTGGGAAATCTCGAACCGTAAGGTTTTGATTCGAAGTTTGCCGGGCGCCATTGAGGTCGCGATTGTCGTACGCCATGCGACCGTTGTGGTTGGGTAGCCAAGGTTTGATTGGCGCCTACGACTTTGCCGGCGCTTTACCTCGCCGCTGGCACAATTTCGCTTTGTTCGCGGTTTGTCGCCGGCCGCCTCTTTCTCGCTTCTTCCTTTTAAGGAACCTTTCAAATTTTGCTCCACGAACTTTCAAGTCCTTCCATGTTACAGATGGTGCCGCCCCCATTGCTTCGAAAGCACGCCTATTGATAAATTATCGTGGCAAGTCCGAGGATGAATTCCTCATATCGGATCCCGGCAGCTTCATTGCCTTGTTACGAATCGCTTAACAAAATATCCACAGCTCCATCTCTTTGCTTTTCGTCGAGTAATGTTTGATGGATACCCCAGATCGCCATCAAAGAAGTTGAGAGAAACAAGGACTCCATATCGCCCCACCTGTTGATGCTCCCTCGCTTAAGACGGCGTACTAATCAAGCGTACTCCACGAAGGGTGCCAACGAATGACCGAACCATCAGGGGTTCATTGCCAGAAATAACCCCGAGGTGCGACTTGAAGTAAATCAAGTGTTGTGTCGGGGAACCCTTACCGTCAAACGGTGTAAAGTTTATTAAGTTAAACTTTGAAGGGTATGGGATTGATTCCCACCCCTGTATGGGCAAGGGATACCCGCCTTCTTCACTTCTGGGCGTAAATTAACGAAGTTAATTTTGCTCTCGAGGTCTTTAATCTTCTCGTTCTCATGAGCAACGGCAGCGTTGTGTGGTTCAGGAGGGTTATCATCTTCTGGTGCTTCCTCCTGATCTGAGTCGCTGTCATCTTGATCAACGTCGACGTGTTGACTTGATTCCCTCGATGCTTTGTTAAAGCTTGGATCATTGGTCATGCATTTCTCTCATCGCCGTGATGGCCAACTCCATTTCTAATTTGAAGTTTTCCCGCTGCTTATTCAACGCTTCGCCCAAAGATCTTGGCCAATTGATTCAGATCATAAGCGCCGGGTTGTCCGCCACTAGAAGCCGTATTGTCGATGCCATTGCCGACCCGTCGATACTTCATCCTCGAAGGTAGCCCTCTCAAGAGCTTGTCGTAATTGGACCGTCGAATAGTCCCGACCGCAAACGAAGTTAACCGCTATGATGTCTTTGAATAGCCCTTGACGATGATTCTTTGCCGTCATATTATTAGTGACTTCGGCAATTCATCCTCTCGATGCCATCCTTCGCGGAATCTCCTTGACCTAGGTTTTGGCGTGTTGGTGCTAAGTCTCCGAAGACCGAGACTCTTTCCGAGTTCCTCGACAACAATTACACTGAGCACCGCTTTGATAAGCTTGGAGCATAAACATGATCGGCCGGGCTTGGGGAGCACCTTCGAGATTTCTTTGTGTTCCCGCGGCGGTAGTATAATTCGCCGATGAGTGCCGAGCAATCTTCCGTGATGTCGACACGATCTCTGTATAACGCCTCATCGCCGATGAAAACGCTCCTCCGGGTCGAATTGTTTTGTAAGAACTGGCGAAGTAACCCGCCTTGACTTTCGTCGGTGTGAGGTGAAGTCTGGCGGACTCTCGGACCTCGACTTTCAACCCCAGATTCAAAGTCGAGGAATCTTTTGTCTTTATGGGTGCTACCCGTATTAGGAGTGACCAGCGATTCCTTTAGCGGACCCAGCGATCCTTGATGGTAAGCCCGTTGGTCGGCGAGATTTGGCTCACCGAAAGTTTAGATGTAGACACCGGAGGTAATTTCTGGCCGATACAACTTTTGTTGAGGTGCTCACAATTTCGATTTGAGCACGGAGCAGAGATTCGGCTGGGCTTGGATGCCGCCCCGGAGTTGAAGCGTCGGCGGACTGGGCTTCCAAACTAGCCGCTGAGCGACTTCGTCAGCCCTTTCAACTTCGGGCTTGTTGTACCAAAGCCCTTGCTTGTGCGAGGCGGCGACGCTTCGGATACGCCTCGGCGTAGAACGGTTCCGCTTGACTCGACCCATTCATTTGTCGCGTACTGTAGAGTTCGGCTCACGATCTCGACTTCAGCCTCGAAGTTAACTCGATCTTAGATCCGCCTCATAGCGAATCCCATCCATTGATTCTTTTGCCCAGGCGCTTTGTTTTGCCAGCGCTGACGTCGCCTCGGCGGGCTCTCTTAGAGAGAGTCACGCTATTGGCGGAACCACCCCGAGCGCATGTGAGGTTTTGGCGCGGTCGGCCGAGGAGTCACCGTTGTCCGCAGCCTTGAGGTGGTGGTGGATTTTCGCCCGACCGAGGCCGATTGGGTCTTCCTTGCGGCGGAGACCATCTTGACTTATGGGGAGCCGGATCCGACGAGGAAGAGAGGTACTCCTCGTGCCGTTTGGTCGAACTTCGAACTTCGACCTCTTCTATCACCGGATCCGGATCCGCTGGTTCGCATCACGGCTTCTTTGTTGAAGCCGCTGGCTCCCACCGTGGTCGCCAGCCTTGTTCGCGGAAAAGTAGACTTGTTATTCATTGCTCGCTTGAACTTGTTTACGCCTTCGCTGGCCTACAACAAAATTCAAAAGAAAAGAAATGCCTTTTATTTTAGGCGTACAATGAAAACAAAAATTACAACTTCTTCCTTTTGTGAACAAACACGAGGATCTCTATTTTACGATCCTCGCTATGGGTTCTTTGCCCGTGTCGGACTTTTGTTCGTCCGCGGACTACCAAGCACTGCATCCGTGTGGAAACCCGTTTGGAATCTGAGACGCAGGGGCTCGCTTCCGCGAAGGAAACGACGCTTTTGAGGGGATCACACTCACGAAGGAGAGGATCGCCGGGGATCGACTCACGAAGGAGAGGATCGCCGAGCGTGAGATCTACTAGGAGAAATCACAGGCTTATTTCAGAATCGCACTCGAAGTTCTCGTCGCTCATAGATCTGGACGTGCTCGTCGGTGCTTTCGGAACTGTGCGTCGGTGGCTCGTGGATCTCGCGAGGGCTCTCTCAAGAATATCGTAAAATCCAACTCCAAAAATCCAGCCCTTGAAATCGAAAGCACCCCCACTATTTATAGGAAAACAAGAGGGAGAGGGGGTTTATTGCCTACGGACACCATTTGGTGTCCGGCGGACACCAATGGTGTCGGCCTTGGTCGACACCTATGGTGTCCGCCTAGCCGGACACCAAATAGTGTCCACCTTGGCCGGACACCATTTAGGTCCGGCGGACACCATTTGGTGTCCGGCGGACACCAATGGTGTCCGACTTTGGCCGACACCATTTGGTGTCCGACGATGGCGGACACCAAACGGTCCGGTTACCAACGCTTCTTGGCTCTTCGGTTTGGTTTCTGACTTTTCCGCGACGCTCGCTCCGATCTTGTCATTGTCGTTATGAGTCCGCTTTGGTTCACTTGATTGGTTTCATCCCGCCAACGGTTTAAGTGACGACGGCCGATGTTCAACCGATCTCGCTAACGCTTTGAACTGGACGATCTCGCTGAAGCTTTGCTTGTTGGATTCATTCCATAACACGTAGCCTCGTTGATTCGACGCCTTTGCCGGACTCCACTTCATGAGTTCATCAGCTCGCTTTACGCTGCTATGCGGCCGGTTTGTCGAATGGATCGCCGGTTGTCAACCCACCGCTACGAAGTCTTGCTCGGTATTGACAAGCAATTTTTATGCGAAATCATGTCATGCCCCGTGCTTATTCACTCATCAACCCTGCTCCAATAACGAGCCAATACAATGCGCCACTTATTGGGCTTAGTTTCGCCAAAGAGCCGGGGTCGAATATCTCGAGGCATACGGCGATTCACAACCGAGAAGCGCGGTGGTGACTACGAAGTCGAACTGGATCTAATCCCCTATCATCGATAGCCGCTGAAATGGCGACTCATTCAAGAGTTTTTCATCGAATATATTCCACGCCCAAACGCCACGCAGATGCACCGGGCGGCGTAGTCGCGGTCGCTAGCACAACCTTCCGACCGAAAGCAATTAGTTGGCCGACTCACCACCTCTTCGCACTAATATATAATGACGCATAAGAAGACAAAGGATAGTGTCCAAAGAGGTACATGCAACCCAAACCAATTAGAGCCCCGAGATTGGCGCTTCCTATCATCGACTATGTCTTGCACGGTGATTCTAAGACGGAAGGGGAGAGAGAGTCAATCCCAGAAGAGCTCCAAGATTCTTCTACCACACGGAGACCCGATGTTATATCGCCGGGTACGATGGTCTTTACCCGTGCCTTTCAAACAAAGAGGCAGGAGAGGTCCTTCGAAGCACACGAAGGTGAATGTGGTGCACACCACCCGGTCCCAAACTCTACGATCAAATCAGAGAATGGGCTACTTCGCCAACAATGATTAATGACGGCCGAGTATGCTCGAAATGCCACGGTCAAATTCACGCCAATTATATGCATCACCTCCGTGAAGCATCCTTCGCCACATCCCGCCATTCGAGACATGGGGAATGGACGCTAGGTCCCATTTTTCCTCCCAATATTAAAGGAGATCGCTTTATTCTAGCGATCACCGACTACTTCTCCAAGTGGGTCAAGCAATCCCACTAAAGGAGGTCAAGGCGAGTACCGCCATCGATTCATCAAACACCATGTCATCTATCGACATGGTGTCCCAAGACGGATCGCATGATAACGGTCCCCAATTTATCGCCAATTCCTTCATCGTTTTGCGAAAAATTCAAGATACAAGATGTCTCGCCGATGTTCTATAATCCAAAGAAGAAATGGATTAGCCGAGGCGCTCAACAAGACGATCATCAAGATTTTGTCAAGCTTGTAAAGAATAACAAGCGAGACCGATGATAAACTCGAGAAGCACTCGGGCATATCGCACAACGGTACGCGACGCCAACAGAGCTACCCCGCACTCGGGTTTACGTGTGAAGCAATTCTCCGCTGGAAATCCAGATTCGCCACTGCGCCGCCTTGCAAACAGATGACGACCAAGAACAACATCAAAACGCCTCAAGAACTTGAGATGTTAGATGAGAAGCTCGAGGCTCAACAATGCATTGAGTTCTATCAAGCTAGAATGTCGAGGGCTTTCAACAAGAAAGTTCGACAGAGAACCTTTAAGGAGGGAGATCTTGTCCTTGCTGCTCGACGGCCGATAATTCTCACCTCTAAAAAGAAAGGTAAATTCAACCCAATGGAAAGGACCGCTTATAATAGAACACCTATTCAAATCTGCATATCGCTTTATCACAAGAATGGCGACCGCAATTAATGCCGATAAACGGAAGTTTCAAAAATATTATCCTTAATACATTCAGATAACCCGCTTTGATGGGAAGTTCCTCGAGAATATCTCACTCATTTTCATGAGGATAACCCTAAGTTATTGTGTTTTCCTCCAAAATTCTCCCACCAATCAAATTCATTGACGGTGGGCCCACTAAAAACCTTCCCCGTCCAACCACCAAGAAAATCCCTCTCGATTCCCTCCACTAACCAGAGGTCCACTTTCAAATTTGGGTTAGCGATCCTATAAAAGCCAAAAGCTATCCGTACTCTTCCAAGATTCTCTGAGTGGAGATCCTATTCTTAGTTTCTCATCGGAAATAGAATACATTCTTCCTTTCCCACATTTTACCTGGAGATAGAATACATTCTTCCTCTCCAGAAGCAAGAGATAGAATACATTCTTCCTCTTTTGTCTTAGATTCTCGGAGTGGAGATCCCACTCTTAGTCTCATCTTTCAAGAGTCTCAAAATGGAGATCCCATTTTTAGTCTCTCCCACTGGAAACAGGACAAAAATCCTTCCTTTCCAATATCCGGAGATAAGAGACAAGATCCTCCTTCCTCTCCATCAAATAAGAGATAGGATACAAAACCTTCCTCTCTTATTTTAAATTCGTGAGATAGGAGACAAGATCCTCCTTCCTCTCCATCAAATAAGAGATAGGATACAAAACCTTCCTCTCTTATTTTAAATTCGTGAGATAGGAGACAAAATCCTCCTTCCTCTCCACTTTCGGGAAATAGAATACATTCTTCCTTTCCCACATTTCACCCGGAGATAGGAGACAAGATCCTCCTTCCTCTCCATCGGCAAGAGATAGGATACAAAACCTTCCTCTCTTGTTCATCCCTTACCCGGAGATAGAGACAAGATCCTCCTCCTTCCTCTCCACATTCGAAATAGAATACATTCTTCCTTTCCCACCTCAATCAATCTTAATCGGTTCAATCCTTCCCATAAAAGAAGGCCAAGATTCATCTTGGGGTATTTTATCCCAAGCCTAAGAAGGATAAAGCCAACGCCTCACACGCTGTCGGGTTAGTCTTCCCGTGAAAAGACGGCCCACGATTCAACATCGTAGCATTAAGTCTAAGAGAGTTTCATTCTTTTAGCACAACGCTGTGTGTAGAACGGATTTAGATAATCTACATGCTAGCCCAACTCAAACGGTAGTTGGTAAAGGCTCATCAAACCCGCTGGAAGGCCGGGGTCAATAACCCTAAAGTCAACGCCACACGCTGTCGGTTTAGTCTTTCTCCGATCAAGAAGACACCGAGTTCGACTGGGGTATTTTATCCCAAGCCTAAGAAGGGATGAGTCTACGTAATACGCTGTCGGGTGGTCTCTTGCCCGTAAAAGAGTACCAAGCCTATGTATTCAATATCATAGCAACAAGTCTAGAAGAGTTTCATTCTTCCAAAGACAACGCCACGCATGAACGGGTCCGATAATCCGCGACGCTAGCCCAATTCAAACGGTAGTTGGTAAAGGCTAATCAAACTGGACGGCCGAGGGTTTGCCAAAATCCTATAACTATTATTTAATTATTTCGATTTAAATAAAAGAATCGTAATAAAGCACAAAAGAGGATAGAAACACGCTTTATTGATAAAAGACTGGTTACAGTTTCTAAACATCAAATTTGTGATAGCAAATTTGTCGCTTCAAATCGATACTTTATTGAGGAAAGCTTTGAAGTTCTCCCGGCTCGCCCCGAAGTCTCCTCACGCCATTAAGGGTCTTTGCGGTTTCCTCCTCGACTTCACTCCGCTTTGAAAACTCAAGCTTTCTGACATGACCGCAAGAGTCTCCTCCTTGTTGGCCTTTGTCGCCTTCAAGATGATCGCTCCCTCACGCTTGAAGTTCCCTGCTCGAGCTCTACTATCCTCGCTTCCCCAAGAATGACACAAGATTGAAAATGCTCCACTGAAGACGGCTTCTGGGATGCTAGCCTCCAAAAGACGACCCGTCTTGTCGTGATCCGAACTTCGAGTCCAAGAATGACGCCGAGCATCACGCCAAGCTTTCAGCAGCCTCGCTCGACTCTATATATGAGGAGAGCTCGGCCGCCTCAAAGTCTTGCGACTTTGAGCTTAACCTCCAAATGATCGATCATCAAGAATGGTCCTACACTCGATAACCCGCGATCTCGTATTGTGGTTACCCTAGGATCAAGGAATGGCCGAACCGATCAAGAGAAAGCCCGGTACCGAAGTGTGTCTACCACTATGGCCAAATAGGAAAAGAACGAACGAATTTCCACCCGGATAATAAGCCGAGATGGATCGCCGCCGACATCAAAGCTCTCACTAAGTCGGAAGAGTCGCGGATGACTCGCGAAAAGGAAGGAAAAGGGTTAAAACCCCCAAAAACAAACTCAATATGAGTATTGGCATGGAAGGGTTCAGACAGAGAGCCACCCTGCCCTAATGAAACCGGGCTAAACAAAGCAGCAAGTACATCAACAGCCTCAATCGGTATCTCAACCTCGCACGTCCGACATATCAACGGCTATGAAGCCGACTCGAGGAATAGCAGCCTCAATGTCACCAGACGAAGTCTCTATCAAATGGGAGACATTTTCGATCATAGACTAACTATTTAAAATTGAATAGTCCTATGATTATCGAAGGGAGCTTTACCTTCAAAGGAATCACCGATATCCCTAGGAATTCCTAACTCAAGCTCAAGATCGTGAGGAGGAGCCGCCTCGGTAAATCGCAGATCAAATCCTCGAACTCCTCCATCGAAAAAGCCGCATAAGAGTGTGAAGTACGATGAGAACCCAGGGAAACAAATTTCATGTCTTTGCAAGTGATGTACGGGTAGAAGAATACCAATATTAGATCTAACCGATTTCCCAACTCGTCCTATGTCGGTATTCTGCCTCCGCCCACAGCCCAGTACTTGCTCCACGAAGCTGGATGCAGCAAAGTCAGGGAAGGGAAAATCAAAATTGGCATCCCCATCAAATTCTCCTGCACAGGAGGAAATCGTGAGAATCATAAAAAGGCCGGATAAACAGAAGATTATGGGTTAGCCGAACATTACCCCTATCACCGGCAGAGTCTTCGCTTGTCGAATCCAAGTTAATGGTCCGAGAGGCAGGTCGAGATCTGTGGACAAGTCTCTTTTGTTTAAGAGGAATTCCATTGCGGAGTTTGTCCCCATCGCAAGGGCGGACCGCATCTCTTTCCAGTATGCCTGAAAAGATAGATCAGAGTCAGACTAAGATATCATAGGAGGGGAATAATGAAAGTAAAGGAGAGAGTACCAGAGTCCTCTTCATGAGTTGCAATCTCCTCCTGGTCATCTCCTCAAGCATCGCCCACTTAACTATGAATTTCCCCATCGACTGCTCGATTCACGGTACACGCGACGCTTCTTCTCGCTCGAAGCCTCCGAATGTACCGGAGTCACCGAAACCTCCTCAGCTCATCAAGGGACTTCACAGAACGAAGTTCGGCTGCCAAAAGCCAACCGCAGATAAATATGTCGATCTAACCGGCGACATCGCACTGAGGCTAAATTTAGCGCTTGCACAACCCGCTATACTCCATTACCACGCCCGACACCATCGATCAAACCGCCATGAATCCGAGTTCTGGTTCGGTTCCTAACGAAGCCGGTCGAACCGAACCGACGAAATAAACGAAGGGAAATAAGGCTCAATGTAGCACTCTGCTTTCACTCGCGAAATAAGATAACCGTGTCGGATGTTGGTCACCAATTAAAACAACCAACGCCAAGTAAAGTCCGCTCATTTTGTGTCTCTCCTCATCAATCAAGGCCTCCCCGCATCGACCGAGAACCGAGGAAAACACCTACGTAAGACCCAACCCTTGTGGATTTGGTACCGCTCGCATCGCTAAAACCCGCTCTTGCCATTTGCATTTCTCCAAAGATTGATAAAAGGGATGACGGATTCGCAAGCTTCAGCGTGGTCATCATATCGGGTCGATGAAGGACGAACCAAGCCATCAAATAGGTGTACAAGCAGTTCCACTTTGACATGAGGAATCTCACCGACGGTTTGTTTTTCCTCCGAAAAGGCGTGGCTATTTGACTAAGTCCCCGATGAATGTTAGCCACCATCACCGGAAGAAGAGACAGCCTTCTTATGAGCCACCGAATCAGCAGATAGAGTACCCTAACGCAAAGGCCGCTTAGGTCGATTACTGCATCACACATTTCTTTAACCGTGATGGCGATAAAACCGCTAAGAGAGTCATCTACGGATGCTTTATCGATGCCATAAGAAGGTCGAAAATTTGGTCCCCGCTGAAAACCGCATCGTAGGCTACTCGAGGTATAAGACGAAGCCGGACTTTTCGATCAACGCATTAACTTCAAGGGGTAGAAGGAGCCACCACAAACCGCTTCGCCGAATCGCCCTCCGTGATGTTTGAACAAATAATTGGCGAATCGCTTCGTGCTTATAATCGACTTCTCTTATCGACGGGCTTCTATCCGGTATAGAGCAATGTGATAATGGCACGGAGGTCCCACAGAGTGTCATAACGGCCGCAAAGTAGCCTTCACGAATCCAATTCTGGCCGAAGGGAAATATTCCCGATAGAGCATCCTTCCCATAGTTAAACCCGGTGACCCTGCATCTCGCAAAGCCAATCCAAGTTCGCCATGCCCGGTTAAGAATGTGTTCGACCGATCATAAAGCCCGATAAAGCCAAGAAGTGGTTGGTGCCGATCGAGCCCATACATGGTAGCACTAACCCAAGATATAAACCACGTGACGGTCCTTGCCCCATCGCCGAGAACGGACCACCGACGAGTCCACCAAAGCTTATCCGCGTAATGAACCCACCAAGAATCTATGACCGATGCCGCGATCTCCCGCCCCAACAGGCAAGGCGGTTCTTCAAAATCCACCTGATGAAATGCTCGCCACGAGGCGGAGAATCCAGCCCCAATATACCGTGGTGCGCCAATAACCCGGACTCCGAGTGAGCCAGAACCAACCGATGGGTGATAAACCCGCAATGAATGCCGCCACGCCTCCGCCGCACCACGACATTTTCCTCCGCGACTCGATGACGTGAATCCCGCTAAACAACGGTGCCGAGGAACCCAAGGGAGATATAAGAATCCACCATCATCCTTGTGCACCATTGCTCACTCTCTATGAAAGTCGATCCGGTCCTCGACGGAGTCGCCAAATAAATAGTCCGCCTTGCCCAAAGGCCGAGAAGAACCGCAGAATCTCGAGTGGGGCTACCATCACCAATTCAACACACGAGGACCTCCCCAAGTACCAATCGGGTCACCTCCGCCATGATCCGGCCTAAACCGGGCAAATAAGAATGGTGGGTCATCGAGGAGGAGAATTGGTCACCACGACGTCCGGCCAACCGCATGTAAGGGAGCGCACTGCAGGGATACTCAACCGAAAAAGATGAAATAGGAATGAGTCGTAACCCAAAGAAACATATATATATAAGACGTTGAACTCATCTCACGAGATTCGTGAGATAGAGTCACAAAGATTATAATGGGAAGATCAATCCAACACACTATGATTGATCGGATAATATACCCTCGCCACATAAAATGACGATGCATCCTATCCGCCTAATCGTAGTACCCGGAATCGCTTCCCATCGTCTCCGCCGAATATGAGCCGCCGATTTTCAATGGAAGGAGAAATCGAGGCTATATGGGCCGCTCCCCACGAAGGAGGAATCAAGGTCGTATGAAGGCCAATTCTCACAAAGGAGAAATCAAGGCTATATGGGCTGCTCCCCACGGCGAGGAATCAAGGCCGCAATTTACAAATACAAGTTGTGAATGAGCAATTTAACATAAAACCTCACCACGTAATGATGGTGGCGCCATCACGATCTGAGTAGACGGTCGGCTCCTCTGAGCGCTGCGGATCTTCCCGACGACATCGAAGTCGCAAAACACGCACGAAAAGTCAAATACATGGCTAAAAGATCAGCGAGTATAATGCCAGGAGCTCCCGTTGGTCGTCGCGCTCATTGACCACGACCGGCACCAACGGACGACGAAGTCCGGACACAACACTACCAACAACCAAGTTCGCCCAAAGATCAGCGCCGGCCATCAGCGCCATTGCCAGCGCGGTTGCGACCGAAGGCCAGTTGCCAGCGCCGGTCACGACCGAAGCCTAACGCCAGCGCTGCCACCGAAGCGCTTACGCCAGCGCCATTACGACCGAAGCGCTTCAACGGCTGCGCTGGTTCGACCGAAGCCTAACGGCCAGTTCGGTGCCACCGCTGGCCGCTCTGGGGCCGTCAGCCGGCACGCACTCGGCCCAATTCTCCTCCGCATGCATACACCAACAACAAAAAGAGAGAAAAAGAGAGAGGAAAAGATGAAAAGATCTTGTAAAACTCTCGGTGCATACCTTGTTGATCGAGGAAGATAAGACGGCGAGAAGCTTAGATGAAAACAAGAGAGAGAGAGCAATGGGGCGGCCTAGGTCAAGAATAGAGGGGTATGGGTATTTATAACAACTTCTAATGGGCCCAAACCAATTCTAATTAGAACTCTAATCAGCCCCTAATTAGGAGTTCTAATTGGAACCTTATCCTGATGTCAAAATAAGTGCCAAATCAGTCCGCTGATTGGCTCCTACCCTCCGCTATATTTGGAAAGATTCTCAAGATTTATTCCGTAATAACACCTTGCGAAGGCCCATCGACGCCAATCAACGCTGGCTGCCTAATCCTACTCCAACTAGGATTACGAAAGTATAAACCGCTTCCTAATTTTTGAGAAGTTCCCTAAGAGTATTTTCACAAAATATATTCTTAGGATAACTCGATCGACGGATTGCATCGACGCCAATCAACGCCGCCTAATCCTACTCCAACTAGGATTACGAGTATAAACCGCTTCCTAATTTTTGAGAAGTTCCCTAAGAGTATTTTCACAAAATATATTCTTAGGATAACTCGATCAGACGGATTGCATCGACGCCAATCAACGCCGCCTAATCCTACCCAACTAGGATTACGAGTATAAACCGCTTCCTAATTTTTGAGAAGTTCCCAAGAGTATTTTCACAAAATATATTCTTAGGGAAACTCGATCGACGGATTGCATCGACGCCAATCAACGCTGCCTAATCCTACCCAACTAGGATTATGAGTATAAACTATTTCCCAATTTAACCGAAGTTCCCCGAGAATACTACCATATTCTTAAGGATAACTCGATAACTCAATTTCTCCGCCGTGGAAAAGTTAATAAATTCTCGCCAAGACTTATAGACGCCAACAACGCTGCGCACCGGAAAGAACTCCCCATCAGACATGCCGATTCAGGCGTCAGTCACCGAGGGCCTATCAATCGAATTGAGGATCTGAACAAATCCTGTGAAGAATACCTTCCACCGTGGATGAATGCACTCCAACGAGGAGTAATACAAAGATATGCAACCAACGCCGCCGAAAGATTCACCGATCAACGGTTCAATCCACGAAGATCGTGACGCCACCAACGCTGCATTTGCCGCATTGAAGGCTAAAACCTATATGGTTCAACGCCCACTAACGCTGCCAGCGTGAAGAATTCCCCATCAACGGAGGAATCTCGATGGTCAATTGGACGACAATCCAATCGACACGAAGTCAACAACAAATGAACTCAATTAGCTACGCTCAAATTCCAACAACGGTCAAGCAATAAATGCAAGATCGCAATACCCCCGTGTATCCTACAAAGCACCGAGAACCCGAGAATTGAGGAATCAAATACCGGAGCCAATCTCAAAAGAAATTTATCTATCGACTGGTCAAGATCTCACAACGGCCGACAAAAATGCAAGATCGTAATACCTTCAAGAATCCTACAAAGCACCGGAAAGACCGAAAGGAGTGGAGAGATCAAACGCCAAGGTCATTCACAAGACCCATCACATCGGCAAGTGAAGGGTTATATGTTCAAAGCATCCTGCATCGCCAAAGAATCGACCGAGACGCTTTGGAGGGGTATCCAGAGGCATAAAAATTGCTTGTCAATACCCAGCAAGACTCGTGAACGGTGGGTTGACAACCGACGCATCCATTCGACAAACCGACGCCGCGATAACGCCGTAAAGCGAAGCTGATGAACTCATGAAGTGGGTCGCAAGCGCAGCGAATCAACGAGGCTACGCGGTTATGGAATGAATCCAACAAGCAAAGCTTCAACGAGATCGATCGATTCAAACGCTAACGATCGGATTTGAACATCGAATCGATCGCCACTTAAACCGCTGACGGGATGAAACCAATCAAGTGAACCAAGCGCTGACTCATAACGACAATGACAAGATCGAACTAACGCCGCTGAAAAGTCCGGAGAAACCAAACCAAACCAAGAGGCTGCTGCTGCTCGCCAAACCCGACACCAATAGGTCCGCTGGACACCAAATGGTGTTCGCCAAGGCCTATAATTATTTGTTCGCAAGGCCGGACACCATTGGTGTCCTACGGGCCAACAAACCCTCCCCTTGTTTTCCTATAAATAGTGGGGTGCCTGGCCAAGGGCCGGATTTTTGAGTTGATTTTCTCGATATTCTGAGAGAGCTCCTCGCGAGATCCACGGCCGCCGACGACACGCCTCGAAGCACCGACGAAAGCACGTCCGGATCTACGAACCGCGAGGTGTTTAACTCGGTCGGCTATGTATTCGCGCGGATTTCTCCTAGTAGATCTCACCCGCCCCGACATCTCCTTCGGAGGCGATCCCCGGCGCATCCTCTCCTTCGAGTGTGGATCCTCAGTGCTGCTTCCTTCGCGGAAACGAGCCCCTCAGACGCTCAGAAGTTCCGTAACCCGGTTTCCACCGATCAATTGCGCGTAGTCCACCTGACGAACAAAAGTCCCCTAAGATGTGCAAAGAACCTGACGCAAGCCGGTGATCCCGTAAAATAGAGATCCTCGTGTTTGTTCACAAAAGGAAGAAGTTGTAATTTTTGTTTTCATTGTACGCCTAAAATAAAAGGCATTTCTTTTGAATTTTGTTGTAGGCCAACTAAGCCGTAAAACAAGTTCAAACGAAAGCAATGAATAACAAGTCTACTTTTCCCCGCAACACACCCCTGGTGGATTCCGGTTATCACTCACAATAAGAAGAGTCCTAGGACTTGAATAATTCTAAAAAGTATCATGAGAAAGGAATCTTATAGGAACTAGGATTGGTCAAAAGACTAATCTTACATGAACTCAAAATAGGAGGAAAGAAATCTATAAATATGCATTGAGAGGTTCATTGTAATATGAGAAGAAAACGGTCAAGAAGATGAGGAAAAGAACAAGAAAATTAAGGAGATTACTCCTGTGAGGATTTACAAGAGGAAGGTTATTACTCTTGTGAGGATTTACAATAATTACTTTGTAGAGGAAAATATTAATGTATCTTCTTCTTTAAATAATAATGAAATCTCCTTTTCTCCCCCGTGGACATAGGTCATTGCCGAACCATGTAAAATATTCTTGTTTGCATTGATTGTCATTTGTTCTTGACTATTTTGCCATCAAGTTAAGGTTTTGCAAAACGCTAAAAGATAAAGTCTTAGTTCTCGATCTAAAGTCAACTGGACCCCTACAATCCTACAATATATGCTTTGTAATTTTTAATTCATGTATAGTTTGGTTTGAGAGTATGAATTGAATTTTGAGGATCTTGAGTTTTGTACTAAACCAATTAAGAAAATTGCTTATCTTTCTTTCATAATTAGTTTTAACATAATGGATTTCATCTTATTTTTCAGAAGATATTTTACATGCCAATAATTCTAGAGTATGCTCTCCTCTTGGTTTCTTCCTAAATTTCATTTTCTTGTCTGGCTGAAATTCAAATTTTTATCCTAGTTCAGTGTACTCTGAATCAATACAAAGCTATATATATATATATATATATATATATATATATATATATATATATATATATATATATATATATATATATATATATATATATATATATATATATATATATATTTATTATATTAAATCAACTTAGCTTACGCTTATGGTAATCTCATGACACAGTTACTAGCAAAAACACCCCGTTCTACTATAATGAATACATAATGTCTGATTGAAACTCAAGTTTTTATATCAATTCAATTTATACTCAATCCTGAACCAACTTACAAGGCTTAACTCAAATCCTTCATTTATCACCTAAAATCTCTCGCCGACAGTTTCATGGTGCAGTTAGTAACAGCAATGGAAAGAGTGATGGATGTACTTCTTCGTGTACATGACAACAAGAAAATGCTGAGAGTTCAGACTCTCTGATGGCTACTGGAAGTTTGTCGAGTGATTAGGATATCGAAGACTCAGATGCTGAAGAAATCATAGGGTTGAAGAACTCATTCGTGTACTATGCGAGAGTCTTAGGACCAAATAGACGTGATAGAACCAAATGGACCATGTTTCGCGTATATGATGCAGATAATCTTGAAGATCCCAAATTGAGGCACTCAATAAAAATTTGAAGAGATGATGAGTTTACATATTGATCACAAGCTTGCTAGTTAACAAACTCTTTGTTACGTGGATGGATTCTATTCTCATTGTTTGTTATGGTAAAAGTTGGGATGATTGTCATTGATTTGAACTTGCTTACAAACTTGTCATACAAAACAAATTCAAAGAGAAATATAAGCCTTTTATTTTAAGGCTTACAATGAAAATCAAAAATTACAACTTTTTTCTTGTGAACAAACCACGAGGATCTCTGTTATATCGAGGTCACCGGCTGCGTGAGTTCTTTGCAATGCGGGGGACTTTGTGTCAGTGGACCACAGCGCAATCCGATCGGTGAGACGAGGTTGCGGAACTCTGAGGATGTAAAGGGCTCGTTTCACGAAGGAGCTTGGCGCTGGGGATCACACTCCCGCGAAGGAGAGGATGCGGCGAGGGCGGGTGAATCTACTAGGAGAAATCCGGCGCTATCCACGAGATTAAAGGCGAAGCAATCTAGAGGGTATCTGTGGTTCGACCGAATTGGTTACCGATTGAAGATCGGCGTTGAACTTGTGCTTCGCCGTTGCTTTCGAGAACCGTCGCCCGATTACGTAGATCTTGCGAGAACTCTTGAAGTCGAGCCTTTGAAAGATCCCAAAATCGATCGGAAGCCGCTCTAAATCCCTCTCCGCGTCCCTCGAAGATGACACCCCTATTTATACAAAAAAGGGGGTGCCGTTTCCTATGGTGGCTCGGCCCTGGCGAGCACCTCGGCCAGAGATGGCGAGGTGGCTCGGCCAAAGTGGCGAGCCTCCTCGACCACTTGACCGGGCACCTCGGCCAAGTTGGCAGAATTGGCTCGGCAAAGTGGCGACCACCTGGCCACTTTGGTAGAGGTTTGGCAGCGGCGCCGTCTTCGGCGTTTTCGTCGTTTTCGCGTCGTTTCTCCGTCGATTCTTTTGGTCTTCGGGCTTGGTTTTGCCCGGTGATGTTGCCCGTTGTGTTTGAGTCCGTGCGGACCAACTTTGAGCTCAAGCGGTTCGTTTGCATCGGCGGACTAAGTATGGTTGATTCCGTCTCGCCGATGTTTGAGTTTAGTCAACTGTACGTCGTTTCATTGGCTCGTCGCCTTGCCGACTCACTTTATGCGCTCGTCGATTTGCTTTTGTGGCGTTGATCACGTTTTGTGGCGTCGGTTTGTCGAATGGATTATTAGTTGCCAACACGTCCGGTTTACGTTCGAACGATAAGCAATTTTTATGCCTCTGAGATACCCCTCAAAAGCGTTTGGATCGATTCTTGATGAGTCGAGATGCTTTGGACATATGATTCGAGCCTTGATCGGTGAGGGTCCCAAAAGATAGCTTCAAGTCTTGATTCTTTTCGATCATCCGGTTCTTTGTAGGATTCACGATAAGATCCGGTCTTTGCATTTATTGTCGGTAGCTTGTTATCTTGATTTGAAGCTGATGGGTGGTTTTGTTTGTAACTTCGTGTCGGTTGGTTGTTGTTTAACTAACCATCGGACTTTGGGACTTTCCTTGTATCGGTGAACTCCTTGTTGGCGACACATTGGTGTCAGTACATGGGTTCGTAACCCCAATCGGCTAATTCTTACGTCATCCCGTGTTGTTGGTTTAATCCTGGCCGGAGGACTGATCTTTTCATGGAGATATCTCCGAGGATTCCTTGTTAGAAGCGGGGAGAAAATGCTGAGAGTTCAGACTCTCCTGATGGCTACTGGAAGTTTGTCGAGAGTGATTAGGATATCGAAGACTCAGATGCTGAAGAAATCATAGGGTTGAAGAACTCATTCGTGTACTATGCGAGAGTCTTAGGACCAAATAGACGTGACAGAACCAAATGGACCATGTTTCGCGTATATGATGCAGATAATCTTGAAGATCCCAAATTGAGGCACTCAATAAAAATTTGAAGAGATGATGAGTTTACATATTGATCACAAGCTTGCTAGTTAACAAACTCTTTGTTCTGTGGATGGATTCTATTCTCATTGTTTGTTCGCGGTAAAAGTTGGGATGATTGTCATTGATTTGAACTTGCTTACAAACTTCAGTCGCCTAAAACAAATTCAAAGAGAAATATCGCCTTTTATTTTAAGGCTTACAATGAAAATCAAAGAATTACAACTTTTTTTCTTTTGTGAACAAACCACGGATCTGTTATATCGAGGTCACCGGCTTGCGTCAGTTCTGCACGTGGGGACTTTTGTGTCCGTGGACCGCAGCGCAATCCGATCGGTAGGAGCCGGGTTGCGGAACTACGGATGTAAAGGGGCTCGTTTCGCGAAAGCGAAGCGCTGAGGATCACACACTCCGCGAAGGAGGATGCCGGGCCGCGGTGAGATCTACTAGGAGAAATCCTGGCTATCCACGAGATTAAGGCGAAGCTTAATCTAGAGGTATCTGTGGTTCGACCGAATTGGTTACCTTTTGATTGAAGATCGGCGTTGGTGAACTTGTGCTGCCGTTGCTGAGAACCGTCGCCCGATTACTAAATAGATCTTCGAGAACTCTTGAAGTCGAGCCTTTGAAAGATCCCAAAATCGATCGAAGCCGCTCTAAATCCCTCTCCGTCCCTCGAAGATGACACCCCTATTTATACAAAAAAGGGGGTGCCGGCTGCTGGTGGCTCGGCCATGGCGAGCACCTCGGCCAGAGTTGGCGAGGTGGCTCGGCAAAGTGGCGAGCCTCCCGACCATGACCGAGCACCTCGGCCAAGTTGGCGAGTGGCTCGGCAAAGTGGCGAGCCACCTTAACCACTGGCGAGGTTTGGCAGCGGCGCCCGTCTTCTGGCGTTTCCGTCGTTTTCGTCGTTCTCCGTCGATTCTTTTGGTCTTCGGGCTTGGTTTTGCCCGGTGATGTTGCCGTTGTGTTTGAGTCCGTGCGGACCAACTTTCAGAGCTCAAGCGGTTCGTTTGCATCGGCGGACTAAGTATGGTTGATTCCGTCTCGCGATGTTTGAGTTTAGTCAGCTTCGGCGCGTCGTTTCATTGGCTTCGTCGCCTTGCCGACTCACTTTATCTTTCGTCGATTTGCTTTTGTGGCGTGATGCGTTTGTGGCGTCGGTTTGTCGAATGGATTGTTAGTTGTAACCACCGTCCGCGAGTTTTAGTTCGGGCGATAAGCAATTTTTATGCCTACTGATACCCCTCCAAAGCGTTTGGTCGATTCTTGATGAGTGCGAGATGCTTTGGACATGATTCCGGCCTTCGGTCGGTGAGGGTCCCAAAAGATAGCTTCAAGTCTTGATTCTTTGAGATCATCCGGTTCTTTGTAGGATTCACGATAAGATCACGGTCTTTGCATAATGTCGACGCTTGTTATCTTGATTTGAAGGCGATGGGTGAGTTTTGTTTGTAACTTCGTGGGTTGGTTGTTGTTTAACTAACCATCGGACTTTTGGGACTTTTCCTTATGTCGGCCGAACTCCTTGTTGGCGACATTGGTATTCAGTACATGGGTTCGTAACTGTCGGCTAATTCTTCGTCATCACGTGTCTTTGTTGGTTTAATCACGGCGGGAGGGCGATCTTTTCATGGAGATATACTCCGAGGATTCCTTGTCGAGCGGGAGAGACCATTTGGGTTTCAACCCTCGAGTCTAGCTTTTGATTGAGTCGCGGCGGCTTTGACGGTGTGGATTGGAGCGTTGATCGAGTAAAATTTTTTGGCGGCGGCGTTGGTTGGCGTCGCTCTTGCATACTCGCTGGAGTACTATTATTATCCATAGTGGGAGAATTTATTCGGTTCCAAGCTTGTTGACCCGATAGACGCCGTGACAACGCGAATTGGCATTGATGCGGTGGGAGGAGTCTTTTACAGTGAAGCGGCGTTGTCGGCGTCAATATAAGCCTCGATCGGAATTAGATCAATTTATCCCTCTTTAAGGTTCACAATAGGAGAAATTTAAGGGGTTATTGAGTTATCCCTAAGAATATTTCTTGTGAGAATATTCTTCGGAACTTCTCGACAAATTAGGAAGCGGTTTATACTGCGTAATCCTAGTTGGGTAGGATTAGGCGGCCGTTGTGTCGATGCAATCGCGATCGAGTTATCCCTAAGAATATTTCTTGAGAATATTCTTAGGGAACTTCTCGACAAATTATGAAGCGGTTTATACTGAATCCTAGTTGGGTAGGATTAGGCGGCAGCGTTGATGTCGATGCAATCGCATGATCGAGTTATCCTAAGAATATTTCTTGTGAGAATATTCTTGGGAACTTCTCGACAATTTAGAGCGGTTTATACTCGCGTCCTAGTTGGGTAGGATTGGCCCGTTGATCGTCGATGCAATCCGCCGATCGAGTTATCTAAGAATATTTTTGTGAAAATATTCTTAGAGAACTCTCGACAAATTAGGAAGCGGTTTATACTCGTAATCCTAGTTGGAGTAGGATTAGGCGGCCGTTGATGCGTCGTGCAATCCGCGATCGAGTTATCCAAGAATATTTTTGTGAAAATATTCTTAGGGGCTTTCGACAAATTAGGAAGCGGTTTATACTCGTAATCCTAGTTGGAGTAGGATTAGGCGGCCAGTGGCCGAGCCACCTTGGCCACTGGTCCAGGTTTATGGCCGCCTTTGCTTCCGCTGCTGCGCCGCTTTCTCCGCCGATTCTTTTGGTCTTCCGGCTTGGTTTTGCCCCTGGATGTTGCCGCTGTTTTGAGTCCGCGTCCTCATTAACTTTCGTGAGCTCAACAGTTCGCTTTGCATCGACGGACTAAGTATGGTTGATTCCGCCTCATCGATGTTTGAGTTTAGTCAACTCGACGCCGCTTCATTGGCTTGACGCTTCGCCGACTCACTTTATGCGCCACGATTTGCTTTTTGTGGCGTGATGCTTTGTGACGCCGGTTTGTCGTAATGGATTGTTAGTTGCCAACCCACCGCCACGAAGTTTCGCTCTCGGCACCGATAAGCAATTTTTATGCCTACAGATACCCTCCAAAGCGCTTCAGCCTCGATCTGATGAGTCCGAGATGCTGGACATGATGGTTCCCCGCCTTCGGCACCGAGGGTCCAAAAGATAGCTTCAAGTCTTCGATTCTTTCGTGATCATCTTCTTTGTAGGATTCCCGATAAGATCACGCAGGTCGCATTTATTGTCCGGACCGCTTGTTATCTTGATTTGAAGTCGATGGGTGAGTTTTGTTTGTAACTCGTGGTCGCTGGTTGTTGTTTAACTAACCATCGACTTTTGGGACTTTTCCTTATGTCGGCTAACTCTGTTACACACATTGGTCAGGTCGGTCGAGTACATGGAGTTTCAACCCCAATCGCTAATTCTTCCACATCACGCAGCCGTTAGTTTAATCACCGAGGACTGATCTTTTCATGGAGATATACCCGGTGATTCCTTTGTCAAAACAGAGACCATTTGGGTTTCAACCTCTAGCTTTCTTTACGGCGAAAGCGCACGCTTTGACCGTGTGTGATTCGGCTGATCAAGAATTTTTACACGCACGCTGGTTGGCGCCATATCGCATTACTTCCTTGTCGGAGTACTATTATCCATAGTGGGAGGAATTTATTCCCTGCTCCAAACCTGCTGGACCGATAGGCCTTCCGCAGAACGCATCTAATTGGCATTGTACAAAGGGGAGGAGTCTTTCGGTGGTAGAGCGCTGTCCGCCAATATAAGCCTCGCTGTAATTCGGCCAATTTATCCCTCTTTAAGGTTCCACAATAGGAGAAAATTGAGGGTTATTGAGTTATCCCTAAGAATATTTCTTGTGAGAATATTCTTCGGAACTTCAACTAATTAGGAAACAGCCATACTGAATCCCGATTGAGTAGGATTAGGCTTACTCGCTGGTTTACGCCGATGTAATCCGGCATCTATCGAAGTTATCCCAAGAATATTTGTTGTGAAAATATTCTTCCGGAACTTCTACAAATTAGGAAACAGTTTATACTGAATCCTAGTTGAGTAGGATTAGGGCTGACGCAAGGCCGATGCATCCGCGACGATCGAAGTTATCCCTAAGAATATTTCAGTGAGAATATTCTTCCGAACTTCGACAAATTAGGAAACAGCTTATACCGTAATCCTAGTCGAGTAGGATTAGCGACGCTGCTGATCGGCCGATGTAATCCGCACGATCGAAGTTATCCCTAAGAATATTTCTGTGAGAATATTCTTCCGAACTTCTCGACAAATTAGAAACAGCTTATACTGAATCCTAGTTGGAGTAGGATTAGGCGACGCTGATCGGGCCGATGTAATCGCGACGATCGAAGTTATCCCTAAGAATATTTCTGTGAGAATATTCTTCCTGAACTTCACAAATTATGAAACAGCTTATACTGTAATCCTAGTTGAGTAGGATTGGCGACACGCTGATCGGCCTGCCGATGCATTCGCGATGATCTATCCCTAAGAATATTTCTTGTGAGAATATTCTTCCGGAACTCGACAATTTAGGAAACAGCTTATACCGCGAATCCTAGTTGGAGTAGGATTAGCGACGCTGATCTGGCCGATCATCGCGACGATCGAAGTTATCCCTAAGAATATTTTTGTGAAAATATTCTTCCGAACTTCTACAAATTAGGAAACAGCTTATACTGTAATCCTAGTTGGAGTAGGATTAGCTTACGCTGATCGGGCCGATGCAATCCGCCGATCGAAGTTATCCCTAAGAATATTTTTGTGAAAATATTCTTCCGAACTTCGACAAATTAGGAAACAGCTTTATACTGAATCCTAGTTGAGTAGGATTAGGCGACGCCGCTGATCGCCGATGTAATCCAAGACGATCGAAGTTATCCCTAAGAATATTTCTTGTGAGAATATTCTTCCTGAACTTCTCGACAAATTAGAAACAGCTTTATACTGTAATCCTAGTTGGAGTAGGATTAGCGACGCTGATCGGCCGATGTAATCCGCACGATCGAAGTTATCCCTAAGAATATTTCTTGTGAGAATATTCTTCCGAACTTCTACAAATTATGAAACAGCTTTATACTGTAATCCTAGTTGAGTAGGATTAGCGACGCTGATCGGGCCGATGTAATCCGCGACGATCGAAGTTATCCCTAAGAATATTTCTTGTGAGAATATTCTTCCTGAACTTCTACAATTTAGGAAACAGCTTATACCGTAATCCTAGTTGAGTAGGATTAGCGACGCTGATCGGCCGATGCAATCCGCACGATCGAAGTTATCCCTAAGAATATTTTTGTGAAAATATTCTTCCGGAACTTCTCACAAATTAGGAAACATTTATACTGTAATCCTAGTTGGAGTAGGATTAGGCGACGCTGATCGGGCCGATGCATCCGCCGATCGAAGTTATCCCTAAGAATATTTTTAGAAAATATTCTTCCGAACTTCACAAATTAGAAACAGCTTTATACTGAATCCTAGTTGGAGTAGGATTAGGCGACGCTGCTGATCGGCCGATGTAATCCGCGACGATCGAAGTTATCCCTAAGAATATTTTTGTGAAAATATTCTTCCGAACTTCTACAAATTAGGAAACATTTATACTGTAATCCTAGTTGAGTAGGATTGGGCGACGCTGCTGATCGGCGCCGTGGTGACTCATGAGATGTTATTCTCACAATAAATCTTCGTAATCTTCCAAGCTTGGCGGAGGGAGTAGGAGTCAATCAACGGACTGATTTGGCACTAATTTGACATCCTGATAAGGTTCCACTAGGACTCCTAATTAGGGGCTGATTAGAGTCCCACTAGAATTGATTTGGGCTCCAATTAGAATTCCTACTTCTTGCCAAATAGGACTCCTTATTCAAAGAGGATTGGGTCTATGTGAGATTGTTATTAACCCTCCTTTTCTCTCGACCTAGGCCGCCCCCTTTACCGTGGTTTCGCCTTTGTTTTCTCCTCTCGCTACCGCCTTCGATCAACGAGGTACGCACGTAAAAATTTTTCTTTCTTCTTCTTCTTCTTTCTTTTTTCTCCTCTTTTTTTGTTTTGCTATTTTGCAGCGCAGTGTGGAAGAAGAAGGGTCAGAACCGGCGTTGAGGCGCGGTATGAACGGCGGGCGCCAGGTCTTCTAAGATACCGCGGGTTTGCCGGATACCGCTGGCTTCGCCCGGAGCGCCAGCCTCGCGGCGGCCAGCGCTCATGGGTTGGCGGGCGCTGGGTCGGCTGATGCCACGGGCGGCATTGGCGCTAAGGCCGCCTGGGTTCTACTGGGTTTGGGCCCGCTGGTCGCCGCGGTGTTTAAGGCCGATTATGTAGCTTTTGACACTTTATTTGTTGATTTTCAATTGTGTATTTGACTTTTCGCCGGTTTTTTGCAGCTTCCATGTCGTCGGAAGATCACGCTGCCGAGGAGTCGATCAACTCGCGACGGCGCTGCGGAATGCACGCCTTTCTGTGGTGCGCTTAAGGCCATCATATTTCGCATATACGCTGTATCCCCGCCGTTTCTCCTTTGTGAGGCGATTGGGAAGAGCCGATTCTCCTTCGTGAGGATCGACGCCGTGATTGTGTACTCGTTATGACCCCGCTTCGTTTCTCCTTTGTGAGGTTTCAAAGATCACTCCTCTGGAGCTTGACGGGAGCGATTTCACATCAGATTTTCTCCGCCTCAGAACGGAATATATTGCCGCTTTGATTACGCCGCTATATTTTTCGCTCTCCCGTATTTAATACGGATGAAATCATCATACCCGCTATAAGGTCGCGGACTCAATCTCATGGGTTTCGAGAAGAGTTCACGCCTTTATAATGCTTCCTTTTTCAAGATATTCCTCCTAAATGATCCGTTAACCCTTTGTTCTCTTGTGGTAGGCGGATGTCTCGATGACTATTCGCCTATTTCAAGGCTCCAAATGTCAAGTCTCGATTCTTAAGGTCATCCGAGAAGACCTCTTTCCACCGAGGAAGCGAACCGCAATGTAGGCTTAACACCCGCTAGAAGAAACCCAAGCCCGAGCCTACTATCATAATTTCGATGACGAAGTTTGAGGGGTCGCTTCATCATCCGCTTCCACCGCCTCCCTTGCGCCTCTGGTCGAAACCGATTTCCGACCCTTCGAGTATAGGGCGGTGGAGGCCCTGTGTTAATCTTGACGACCACTTCCATTAATTCAACCTATTGCCGAGATTGCCCCGCCAAAAATCTGCTCGCTCCCTCACTTTGCCTGATGGGTCTCCTTCACCGTTGGAGAATGGTTTGAAGCAAAGCATCTCTATTATCGAGGTTAGATGGGCTTAATTTTATGGTCTTCGCCCATTCATATTGAGTATCTTGGAGGAAATTCACCGTTGGTGGCCCTCGCCTAGTTAATCGCTAGAGCAAAGCTCACTAGCCGCTAACTCTTGCATACCGTGGATGATTTAGCCTTTTTGAATCATGCGATGAGGTGATACGACTCGCCGACGGCTCTGATCAAGGCTTCTCGTGAACGCCGCTTTTCGCGAGAGGAAAATATCGAGCAAGAGATCATATTTTCAACTCATATGAGCCGCTTCCATGCAAGCAGAAGAAACTTGTACCACACCCATGTCGAACGCATGGATCAGACTGCTCAAGGGGAGAAGACGTTGAAGGATTTCACGCTGCGGAGTGCACCAGAGTCCGTGATGTCATCAACGCGGAGAAGCAAGTCCTCGAGGCGATGCGTTGGAACATGCGCCGCTATTGCCGCTAACTCAAGAGGAACTTGAGAAGGAAGCCAAGGCTCCGGTTCGAGCGATCCAGAGGAAAATTAGTCACGCTGGCGCTGACCTTGCTTCCTTCACATTACCGATTGCGCCAATGAAGTCCGATGTGTCAGACTTTCTCGTTTCTTTGTTCACCTGTGTCGCTATTTATTTTTATTTTGCTTGAATCAATTGTCTCGATAATTGTAGCTCCTTCTATATTTGCTTCAAATGAATAAGATCCATCCTTTCACTATTTATTATGATTCTTTTACTTCGCCGTAAATAATTAACCATAATACTTATAGGATTTTGGCAAACCCTCACCATCAACGGTTTGATTAGCCTTTACCAACCACCGCTTGAGTTGGGCTACGCATGGATTATCGTGATCCGCTCCAAGACGTGACGCTGTGCTAAAAGAATGAAACTCTTCTAGACTTGTTGCTATGATATTGAATACATAGGCCAGACTCTTTTACCGCAAGAGACCACCCGCAACGCTGTTAGACGTAGACTCGCCCCTTCTTAGGCTTCGGATAAAATACCCCGTAATCAACTCGTGTCTTCTTCAATCGAAAAGACTAAACCGCAACGCTGCAGTGAGGCCGCTTTATCCCTTCTTAGGTTTCTCGGATAAAATACCCGCACTGAACTCGTGTCTTCTTCAATCTGAGAAAGACTAAACCGCAACGCTGCGGTGAGGGCTGACTTTAGGGTTATTGGCCAACCCCACCAACGGTTTGATGAGCCTTACCAACCACCGCTTGAGTTGGGCTAGCATGCATTATCTAAACCGTTTCTACACACAACGCTGTGCTAAAAGAATGAAACTCTCTTAGACTTAATGCTACGATGTTGAATAATGTGAGGCTTCGGCTCTTTGTCACTTTAGACTACCCAACGCTATGGTAGGCTGGCTTTATCCCTTCTTAGGCTTCAGATAAAATGCCCCGTAATCAACTCGTGTCTTCTTCAACGGAGAAAGATTAAACCGCAACGCTGCGGTGAGGGCTGGTTTTATCCCTTCTTAGGCTTCGATAAAATACCCTGTAATCAACTCGTGTCTTCTTCAATCGAGAAAGACTAAACCAAGAACGATGTGAGGCGCTGGTTTTATCCCTTCTTAGGCTCGATAAAATACCCCGTAATCAACTCGTGTTTTCTTCAATCGGAAAGACTAAACCGCAACGCTGCAGGAGGCGCTGGCTTTATCCCTTCTAGGCTTCGGATAAAATACCCTGTAATCAACTCGTGTCTTCTTCAATCGAAAAGACTAAACCGCAACGCTGCAGGAGGCGCTGGCTTTATCCCTTCTTAGGCTTCGGATAAAATACCCTTAATCAACTCGTGTCTTCTTCAATCGGAGAAAGACTAAACCGCAACGCTGTGAGACGCTGGCTTTATCCCTTCTTAGGTTGATAAAATGCCCCAAGATGAATCTTGCCTTCTTTGACCTGAGAATGACCGAACCGAAGAAGATTGATTGAGGTGGGAAAGGAAGAATGTGTTCTATTTCTCGATGAGGCTTAACAGCGCATTCCTTACCGAGGAATCGAAAAGACTCAGCGACCTTCACGGACAACCCGTCCGAAAATCCCTACAAGATACCTTCAATGGGCGCTACCTAAGATGAAGATGGAACTAAGAGGGATCTCCACCGAGAACCTAAAAGACTCGTGACCTTCACGGACAACCCGTCCGAAAATCCCTACAAGATACCTTCACCGGCGCTACCTAGATGAAGGTGGAACTAAGAGGGATCTCCACCGAGAACCTAAAAGACTCAGCGACCTTCACCGGACAACCTGGTCTCGAAAATCCCTACAAGATACCTTCACGGCCACCTAAGATGAAGATGGAACTAAGAGTGGATCTCCACTGAGAACCAAGAGACTCGTGACCTTCACGGACAACCCGGTCCGAAAATCCCTACAAGATACCTTCACCGGCGCTACCTAAGATGAAGATGGAACTAAGAGTGGATCTCCACCGAGAACCGAAAAGACTCGTGTGACCTTCACGGACAACCTGGTCCGAAAATCCCTACAAGATACCTTCACGCTTACCTAGGATGAAGGTGGAACTAAGAGGGATCTCCACTGAACCGAAGAGACTCGTGACCTTCACCGGACAACCCGGTTCGAAAATCCCACAAGATACCTTCACGGCGCTACCTAAGATGAAGATGGAACTAAGAGTGGGATCTCCACTCCGAGAACCGAAAAGACTCGTGACCTTCACGACAACCGGTTCGAAAATCCCTACAAGATACCTTCACCGGCGCTACCTAGGATGAAGGTGGAACTAAGAGGGATCTCCACCGAGAACCCAAGAGACTCGTGACCTTTAGTCGGACAACCCGGTTCGAAAATCCCTACAAGATACCTTCACCGGGCTACCTAAGATAAAGATGAAACTAAGAGTGGGATCTCCACCGAGAACCTAAAAGACTCGTGACCTTCACCGGACAACCCGGTCCGAAAATCCCTACAAGATACCTTCACGGGCGCTACCTAGATGAAGGTGGAACTAAGAGTGGGATCTCCACCGAGAACCTAAGAGACTCGTGACCTTCACCGACTACCTGGTCTGAAAATCCCTACAAGATACCTTCACCGGGCTACCTAAGATAAAGATGAAACCCTTCCGCTTGACACTAAAGGATTTTACGCTTGGAGAGGAAGGATTTTAATTCTCTCCAGTGAAAGGAATTTTGAGTGGGCCTCTTGTTCATAGAAGGAATCAAGAGGGATTTTGGTAATGTACCGAGAAATTTGTAGACCCACCGCCAAGGAATTTGATCGGTGAGGGAAATTGTGATGGAGGATAAATCTAGGGTTATCCTCAAGAAAAGTGGGTGAAACATCCCACGAGGAACTTCCCGCCGAACGGGTTATCCCAAGATACTATGGGTAGTATTTCTTCGTGAACTTCCCATTTATCTAAGATTAATTGCCTGGCCGCCATTTTGGGTAATGAGGCGATATGCACCATTGGAGTAAACCGCTTCTATTACAAACGGACCCTCCCATTTAGGTTCAATTTACCTTTCTTTTGGAAGTGAGGATTATCGGTCGTCGGCGGCGGACCAAATCTCCTTCTAAAGGTTCTCTGTCGAACTTTCTTGTTGAAAGCCCTCACATCCTAGCTTGGTAGAACTCAATGCATTGTTGAGCCTCGGAGCTTCTCATCTAACATCTCAAGCTCTTGAGGCGTTTTGATGTTGTTCTTGATCGTCATCTCGTTGAAAGGCGTCGCGAAGTGCGGAATCTAATTTCCAGGAGAGCTGCCTTCAGTAAACGAGAATGCGGGTCTCTCGGTTGGCGTCGCGTCTGATCGTGCGATATGCCGAGAGTGCTTCTCGAGTTTATCGTCCCAGCCTCGCTTGTTATTCTTCACAAGCTTCACAAAATTTTGATGATCGCCTTGTTGAATGCCTCGCTAATCCATTTCTTTGGATTATAAACATTGTCGAGAGCATCTTGTATCTTGAATTTTTCGCAAAACCCGATGAAGGAATTGCCGATAAACCGGGACCGCTTGTCATGCACGATCCGCCTTGGAACACCGTGGTCGATAGATGACATGGTGTTTGATAAATGGCGGTACTTTCGCCTTTACTTCTTTTAGCGGGATTGCTTATACACTTGGAGAAGTAGTCGGTGATCGCTAGAATAAACCGACGCTTTGACCGACGGAGGAAAATGGGACCTACGACGCCCATTCCCCATGTCTCGAATGGCGAGGATGTGGCGAAGGATCTGCTTGCTGGGAGGCGATGCATATAATTAGTGAATTTGACCGCAGCGTGGCATTTCGGCGTGCTTCATTGCGTCATTGTGGGCCAAAGTAACCCATTCTCCCGATTCGATCAGAGTTTGGGACCAGCCGGTGTGCACCACATTCACCCTCGTGTGCTTCGAAGGACCTCTTACGCCTCCTTGTTTGAAAGGCATCGGAGTAAAGACCCATTACCCGGCGATATAGCATCCGGGTTTCGTGTCGTAAAAGAATCGGGAGCTCTTCGTCGATTGACTTCTCCTTCACGCCTTCCGAATACCGTAAGACATAATCGATGATAGGAAAACGCCAATCTCGGCTCCAACTTGGTTTGGGTTGCATGTACCTCTTTGGTAACTACCCTTTGTCTTCTTGTACCCCATCATATATTGGTACTAAGAGTCGGTGAGTCCCGACCGTAACTAATTGCTCGGTCTCTAAGGTTGTGCTAACGACCAATGCGCTTGCGGTGCATCACGTAAAGCGTTTGGAGGCGGGATATATTCGATGAAGAATTCTTCAATGAGTCCGCCATTTCAACGGCTACCGATGATAGGGGACCAGATCGTGGTTCCTTACTTCATAGTCACCACGACCGCTTAACTATCGCCAGAATCCCCATACGCCGAGATATTCGACCCCGCCTCTTTTGGCGGCTAAGTCCGATAAGTAGCGCTTGTATTCGCCACGTTATTGGAACAGGTTCGTGAGTGAATAAGCACGGGCATGACATGATTCTGAAATCAAGACAACTCGACTCGTGGAGATTTTAGAACGCCCGGGTACTTGCCACATTGGTGGCAGAAGCTCGTCAAAATACAATCGCCATATTTGTTGGTGCGATGTAGTGTTGACTTCTTGAACTTCATCCGAAGATCATCATATAGCTCAATGCATCCGTTGTGGTCGTAAGAGATCATCGCTTGTCCTTTGACCGACTTCTGCTGTTTGAAATACAAGTCATATTGGGACAAGAGCAAGGCCCATTTCGCCAAACGCCAACTCATTGAGGCCGGTCAATATAAATATCCGACCGGATTTACGTTAGAGATAACATAAATCGCCCGTCCGACTAAATAGTGCCGCATTTCGAAGCGATTCGATCAAGGCTATTAATCATTGTGGGCCAAAGTAACCCATTCTCCCGATTCGATCAGAGTTTGGGACCAGCCGGTGCACCACATTCACCCTCGTGGAGCTCAAGGACCTCCTTCGCCTCCTTGTTTGAAAGGCATCGAGTAAAGACCATCGCATTCTCTACGCATATAGCATCCGGGTTTCGGTCGTAAAAGAATCGGGAGCTCTTCGTCGATTGACTTCTCCTTCACGCCTTCCGTAATACCGTAAGACATAATCGATGATAGGAAAACGCCAACTCGGCTCCAACTTGGTTTGGGTTGCATGTACCTCTTTGGTAACTACCTTTGTCTTCTTGTACCCCATCATATATCGGGTATTAAGAGTCGGTGAGTCCCGACCGTAACTAATTGCTCGGTCTCTAAGGTTGTGCTAACGACACAGCCTAACGCCGCAGCATCCAAGGTGAGCATTTTGGAGGCGTGGATATATTCGATGAAGAATTCTTCAATGAGTCCGCCATTTCAACGGCTACCGATGATAGGGGACCAGATCGTGGTTCCTTACTTCATAGTCACCACGACCGCTTAACTATCGGGCCAGAATCCCCATACGCTTCGAGATATTCGACCCTCTTTTGGCGGCTAAGTCCGATAAGTAGCGCTTGTATTCGCCACGTTATTGGAACAGGTTCTATGAGCTAAGCACGGGCATGACATGATTCCCCTGAAATCAAGACAACTCCGACCTCCGAGATTTTAGAACGCCCGGGTACTTGCCATTATGGTGCCCGAGAAGCTCCCCAAAATACAATCGCCATATTTGTTGGTGCGATGTAGTGTTGACTTCTTGAACTTCATCCGAAGATCATCATATAGCTCAACCGCGATCCGTCGGGTCGCGCTAAGAGATCACAAATCGCTTGTCCTTTGACCGACTTCTGCTATTTGAAATACAAGTCATATTGGGACAAGAGCAAGGCCTATTTCGCCAAACGCCAACTCATTGAGGCCGGTCAATATAAATATCCGACCGGATTTACGCTAGAGATAACATAAATCGCCCGTCCGACTAAATAGTGCCGCATTTTCCGACCAAGTAACACTAATGTAGGTAATCGCTTCACCATTGGATAACGACTCGCGACCACCAATGTTCGACTCGTAATACATCGCCGTTTCAGGATCACGCCGCCGCCTTGCGCGCAAGTAAAGCGCTTAACTAATGATCCGCTGCCTTGACGAGATCAAAACGGTTCTGGACGCGTGCAACGAGAACCGGAGGTTTAGCGAGATATGATTTGATCTCTTCAATGTCGCAAAAGCGCCGCCCCAAATAAACGACACACCCTTCTTGTTCAACTTGGAGAACGGCCGCACTTCCTGATAGGTTCGATATGAACCGCCGGATGTACGCCAATCGCCCTGTAACCCCCGAAGTTCTCGCATTTCTGAGGTTGCAACTCTTGAATTGCCTTCACTTTTATCGATCGACGGATGCCCTTATTTGTGACGACAAAGCCGGTGAACTTGCCACTAGACATCCCAAGGAAGGATTTGGTGGTTCATCTTTAGTTGATGAGTTCGCGATGAGTTCAATACCGCTCTAAGATCTTTGATGTGATCTCCTTTATCACTCTGCCACAACCAAATCGCCGACGAGCATTCGACCGCTTTCCTCAAGATGATCCCGAAAATCTCCGCCATTGCTCACGGGTATGTTATACGATTTTGAGGCCGAACGCATGACCGTAGCAATATATGCCGATGGCTGCTCAACGCCGTGTTTACGCCATCGGGTACATCTTGATTTGATTATACCAAAAGCCATCCATAAAGGACATCCCTCAATCCACATGTATTGTCAACTATGACGCCGGTGATTGGCGAGGGAAATCATCCTTTGGGCAAGCAGCCGCTAGGTCTCTCAGAGTCGCATACGCATCCTAATCAACCATTCTTCATGACCGACTATATTCGCCACCCAACCGGATGTTGAATTTCCTCATCTAATCCCGATTCTATGAGTTTCTTCACTTCACAACAATTGCCTCCAATATTTGTGGATCTAAACCGTTTTGGTTGCTTGACAGTTTGACATCCGCCTTTGATGTTGAGGCTATGTTGCCACATTAGGGTCGAAGTCCCGCATGTCCTCGTAACTCCGTGCTAATACATCGATATACTCCCCGATTAGGGCAATCAACTCTTCCTTTTCTTCCGAAGGGAGAGTATTGCCGATGTTTATGAGTTTGGGATGCTCTTCATCACCCATATTAACTCGACTACTCATCCTCGCGGGGTTCTCTTTGTTCAACCTATCCCCAAACCGCTCGAAGTTGATGGATCCATGGGTCTTCCCATGTTGGCATATCTTCATCACCCTCAATAGTAGCGTGGATCGATCGCGGGCCATATTCGACATCAAAGCCTTGAAAGCTCCCAGGCCGGTGTCAATCCCAAGTCAAGAGTCGACGTATCGTCCGCTCACCGGTGGATTATTATCAATCGCCAACGCAGCATTCATCTTCGAGGAGGATTCGTGATCCCAATCCCTTCTAAATGCATAGTAGTTATCCTGGCCTCTCGGGACATATGCCGCTTTAGGAGGGGTTCGAGGCCTCGTCCAAACATAGACCTTCCCTCGTCAAGTCATACCCCATCTTTTCATGATACCTGTTTCGACTATATCTGAATGTGTGGAGGATAGGCCCATTGTCATCTTCACCTTCTTCAAAGAAATGATTCGACGCTGGAACCGTGATCTCCTTTTCCGTGAAACCAAGTCTCTTTCACTACTTGATCTTCGGGATGACGAAAGTGTTGTCCCAAAGGAATCCCGAATCGCTTTTGTGTGAAGTAAGATGATCGAAGCCGTGTGCAACTCGATCATTGTATAATCCCTATCACATCATTCAAAGATAAAGGATACTCTAAATCGCCATTTATTGATTCATCGGCAATTTGCCATTATAATGTTCATCCGACGATTCTTCATCGCCAAGATTGATTACAAGGTACAATGTCATTTAAAACAAAACCTCCACTATAACCAAGCCTGCTCGTGACGCCTTCTTCACCGTCCGCATCTTTGGGCCGATGATTCGCCGACTCATTACCGTAGAGGAGAGAATCAAGAAATAATTCTCCATCCCCTTAAACGTTGTTTGTCCACACCACCGCCTTGACTCATTATTCGCGGTTCACATATTTGAGACACCGATGAAGAGTAGATCGACTATAACGCTATTGTGGATCCAAGGTCACTCCAACAATAAGTTATAGGAAGTCTCGCCAATCACATAGCAGTGACTTCGACTTTAAGTCCCCCATTTGGCATTTAATCCGATTTTACCAAGTGGGCGACCCACCGGGTGTTAAATCCGTAGATCATTGTGCCGCTTGATGCTAGCTTGTCGGCGGAATTCCCGTGATGATACATGAGGCTAGGGCATGATGCTCATAATGAACCCGGATCGACTTGGATCCTTAACTTCACTAGAGCCAATATACCCGTGAAGTATAGCGCCTATCGTGCTTGAATTTCGCCTCGCATATCCTCCTTTGTAAAGGTGATGCAGGGAAGTGTTTAGTCTAAGGTTGATTGTCGGGCCGACTCTTCCGGACTCGGCCTAACTGGGTGAGGAAGACTTCAATCGGCAGGGCTTTGAAGAGCTTCTCTCGCCTCTTTGATAAGCGCAGCACTCATAGAGAGTGATCCTTGCGGGATATTGGCTAATTGGGCCATGACATCAAGCGGTATGGAGAGTTCGGTTCCCATTTATCTCTTCCAATCGGGCGATCAATCGAGACCGCCGAGTTGAACTTATGGCCGCTGTCAGCTTCGCGCCTACCTGCTATGCTTTCTCAGCGCGAGTGAGGGGATTTGTTGGTACCCCTAGCTCGAGCCGCCTTGGCATTAGGGTCGGGACTTCCTGTACTTGTACTTGTACTCTTGTCCACTCCCCGGTGCGCTGGCTTCGTGTTCCCTTCTGAAACCGAATGTTACCACTGCTCATCGCCTCCGCACTGCGGAAGTAGCGGCATGCCTTTCCCTTCGCTGCTTTTTCTTCAACGAAGAAGAGGCTACCCATTGCTCATCTTCAAGTAGTTCGGTGTACCCACAAGACTTCGCCATTCGGGTCAGATAATGATACAAGTCCTTTCTCGTTGTTTGTGCGGGTCGCCATTTACCGCCTTCATCGCAACTTTGACCACCGGTTCAGTTCAAACCATGTCAACGGCACCGACCAAACTTATGGATACCGTGATTCGCCCGACCTTCTTTTCTTTGACGCTTCATAGTAATGACCCTACATCAATTAAAGCCCGATTTTGTCCTTAAGGTCAAACAGATTTAGTGGGTGATGAACCGCCTATGTACGCATAAGATCTTGGGTCATTCGTTTCATCGCTTCCTCTTGATTCTCGAATCTGAGGGAGCTTGATCTTGTTATTTTCCACAAGATATTTGAAGAGACCGAATCTCGCCGTCCCTAAAGGAATAGGACTTCGAATCTCATTTGCCTTCGCTTTTGTGGCCCAGTTGCCACGCTGATCGTGCTCGCTGGCGGGCGCCATTGCCGCCGCCGGGTTGAGTTGAACGCTTGTTCGCGAACCCGCCTTGGCTTGTTCCTTTGCTCACAAAGTTACGCCGGAGCTTCCTTGTTTACCGACTCTTCGCTTTTTTCTTTGAGGAACCTTCGCTTGTTTCCACGAACCTTCAGTCCTTCCATCGCTATCGATGGTGCTGTCCCCATTGCTTCAAGCACATCTATCGATAAGTTGTCAGGTGTTTGAGGATGAACTCCTCCGCTATTGATCCCGACAGCTCATTGCCTTGTTCCGAATCGCTTTGACAAAGATATCCACGGCCTCCCGCCTTTTCGCTTCGCCGGAGCAACGTTCCGATCGATACCTCGTATCGCCATCAAAGAAATTGGTAAGGAAGTTAGACTCCATGTCGCCCCACCGTGAATGCTCCCCGCTTGAGACGGCGGTACCATTCGGCGTCTCCACGGCGGGTACTAACGAATGACCGAACCATCGTGGGTTCGCTAAATAACTCCGAGGTGTGACTTGAAATAAATCGCGTCGCGCCGGGAACCCTTCCCACAAATGGTGTGAAGTTTATTAAGTTAAACTTCGACTGCACGGATTGATTCCCATTCCCTGCATGGGCAAGGAATACCGCTTTCTTTACTTGAGCGGAAATCAATGAATTGATTTTGCTCTCCAAGTCTTTGATCTTCGCCTCATGAGCAACAAAGAGCCGCCGCGGTTCGTGGGGTTATCATCTTCTCGGGCGCTTCCTCGATCCAATCGCTATCATCTTCATCGACGCTGACGCTGCTGACTCGATTCACCTTGATGTTTTGTCGTGGCTTGATCTGCTGGTCGCATTTCATCGTCCGATGGCCAACTCCATTTCTAACTTGAAGTTTTCCCGCTGTTTATTCAACGCTTGCCTAGCATTTTGGCCACTTGATCTCAGACGATCATAAGGGTTTCTTAGGGGCTCCTTCGCTAGATACAAGATGATCGATGCGACATGAGCCAATATCCGACGATCATCCTCCTCACGTAACCCTTCAAGCTTATCGATTCGACCGCTCTGATAGTCCCGACCGCAAACGAAGTTAGCCGCTATGGCGCGGGAATAGCCCGTGACGATGATTCTTTGTCGGGTCATATTATTAGTGACCTCGGCAACTCATCCTCTCTCGAGATCATCCTTTGCGGAATCGCCTTGTCCTAGGTCTCGCGATCTCCGCGAGTCTCGAAGACCGACACCCTTTCTCGAGCTTGATGGCAATTGCACTCCGAGCATCGCTTTAATGAGCTTGGAGCACAAGCACGATCACAATTTGGGGAATCCCTTCGAGATTTTCGCACTTTGCACGGTAGTACGTCTCATCGGTGTGTGTACCGGAGCAACTCCGCCGTATGTCGGCGTGATCTTTCGTATAACGCCCTCATCGCCGATGAAAACGCCTCCTTCCGAGGACGGGTCAATCCATCGAAACTTCCGAAGTGACTCGCCAGACTTTCGCCGATGTGGGCCAAGTCTCGGCGACTCTCTACCTCGATTTTCAATCCGATAGGAGAGGCCGCAGGAATCTTCTTGTCCTTGTTAGAACGGGTGCGACCTCCTCGCATGAGGAGTGACCCGTGATTCTCTTCGAGGACCGACGATCCTTGATAGTTGGTTTGGTGGTGGTGACGGAGTTGGCTTCACCATCGATTCGCATGCACCTTTGTCTTTGAGGCGCCGGGCCTTGGACTTTGGCGTTGATTTGCAACGCCGCATCCTTCGCTTAAGCGCCGAGACGGAGTGTGGGCGATCGAGGTCGGGGCACCATTAGACTTGGCCTAAACTCGGCGACGCTTGGCTTCTTTGCCACTTCCTTCTTTAACTCACGAGCCCGTTGCACCAAAGCTCGTGGCTGCTAGCGAGGCGTGGCGCTCCGGATGCGCCTCGGTGGAGCGGTTCCGCTTGACACGACCCACTCGCCGGTTGACGGCTTGATAGACCGCCGATCACTTGAAGCCTCTCAGAAGTTCGATCTTAGATCCGCCAGAGCGGACCCCATCCGTGGATTGCATGGCCTTGGCGAAGTTTGCCATGCTCGGCTGCCGCTTTGGCGGGCTCTCTTGGAGAGTGCGGGCGGCCATCGACGCTCATCTCGGCATCATCCGGACTTCTGCCGGTGGATTTCTCGCTACCCACGGCAATGGGTTGGACTCGGCCCCGGGCTCTATATCGAGGCCCATCGGTTCTCCTTGCAGCCGAGACCTTCTTGGAGCGGGCGGGGAACTGGATCGGAGGAGGGTGAGGATAGGTACCTCGAACTTCTCCCGGTCGAACTCGAACTCGACCTCTTCTTCCACCGGATAGGAATCATGGCCACGACGCATCCTCGATTTGAGGCCGGTGGCTCCCACTGTGGTCGCCAGCCTTGTTCAAGGTAAAAGTTGGGATGATTGTCATTGATTTGAACTTGCTTACAAACTTCATGCCTGAAACAAATTCAAAGAGAAATATCGCTTTTATTTTAAGGCTTACAATGAAAATCAAAAAGATTACAACTTTTATCCTTAGAACAAACACGCAGGATCTCTATATATCGGATCCTCGCCATGCGGTTCTTTGCCTGCGTCGGACTTATTGTGTCCGTGGACCACCGCTACAATCCCGATCCAGGTAGAGACCCGGGTTCTGGAACTACAGATGTAAAGTGGTGAATAAAGAACAAAGAGAAATTTCCTGCAATCAGCGCAGGGAGTTTTTGAGAGTTTGCTTTAGGCCTTTGACAGATAAGTGGTGAATAAAGAAACAAAAAACAACAAATTAAGAACAAAGAGAAATTTACTATACAAATAATAAACATACATATTAATGCCACCCACATGACTTTCACTGAAAGTTATCAAGATTGTTACCCACACGGAAATGATCACAGATCTGGCTAACTCTTGCAAGGGTTAAATAGAAATAGTTCAAATGGACCGTTGAACAAAGGCAATGGTGCACTGCTCATTATTTATATCAAGGATAGAGTTTACCGATTTATTTTAATGTTAGTCGCATACCACTATTCCATATTTTAGGACAACGAGAACCACATTACCCATTTATTTTTATGCTCCCAATGTTCTAGTAAAATTATATAAATATAATGACACAAAATTATTGCGACACCCAACAAAGTGCATTTTTGTTATTAGCAAACCCAAGCCATGCAAAATGCAGTTACTCAAAAATATGGGATGAACGAAAAGGATGATAGCAATTTCGTTGTAATAGTTATATAATAAGAGTTTGGGTTTTTTTCCTAGAAACTATGGGATGAACATTATAGTGAAGTGTTGAAGGAAAAAACTATGGGATGAACATTATAGTGAAGTGTTGAAGGAAATCGTTTGAGGGGTTCACATGGGACACATGAGTTTCAAGGCGCTCGACTCATGTGGAAGTGATTTGAGATTTATTGATCTCTAGATGTCAGATCAGATGGTCTAGGTTAATTATCAACAAATCAAGTAATCGGAAGTGGAGCACTTCGATGGAGGAGTTGATTTTCAGATTCGTTCAGGTGCTAGAAAGGCGATGATTAATCGGATGGCAGATATGTGAGTTGCAATCATTGCAAGAGCAGAAACTCATGATTGAGGTCAGTACACAACTTTGTGTGGAGAGTCATTAAAGGACCATTCAGGTACTCATTTGTGAGAGTAGAATGCGGTGTAATCCATGACAATATGTGACATTAGGCAAAAGTCATGAAAGATATTCTGATACTAGCTAAATTGAGAAAGGCACACTGCTATCGTGGAGATCATGATAGTACACACTGTGGAGGTTGTGAAGGCACTCATAGATTTGAGGAAGACACTCCGGCTTCATGTTGAGGTCGTGATGATGTTCGGTACTCATGGTTTTGAGGAATGTATGCTAGATCGTGAGGTCATTATTCAGTACTCATGGTTTTGAGGGCGGTATGGGACATAAGTTGGTGGCCATGAAGGTGAAGCAAGGTGACGAGATTGTTCGACATAAGCCAAGGTGGAGATTGTTGAATATGGCTTGCATTGAAACAATTCAAGTTAAATCCTAAATTGATTAGGATTAGAAGTTTGACTTTGACAAGAATTAAATCCAATTAGAAGAGGACTAGGACTTAAATAATTCTAAAAGTATCATGATAAAGGAATCCTATAGGTATTAGGATTGGTCAAAAGAAGGAATCTTACATGAACTCAAAATAGGAGGAATAAATACTCATTGGGAGGTCATTGTAATATGAGAAGAAAATAATCAAGAAGATGAGGAAAAGTGCATGAAAAGGAGATTACTCATGTGAGGATTTACAAGAGGAAGGTTATTATTATTGTGAAGATTTACAAGAATTACTCTTGTAGAGGAAAATGTTAATGTATCTTCTTCTTCAAATAATAAAGAAATCTCCCTTTTCTTCTGCGGACGTAGGTCGTGGCCAAACCACGTAAAATATTCTTGTTTGCATTGATTGTTGTTTGTTCTTGACTATTTCGCCATAGAGTTAAGGTTTTCCATAAAACCCTAAAAGATAAAGTCTTTGTTCAGGTTCCAAATTTGACTAGACCCCTACAATATATGCTTTGTAATTTTTTAAATTCATGTATAGTTTGGTTCAAAGAGTATGAATTGAATTTTGAGGATCTTGGAGTTGTTGTACTAAACCAATTAAGAAAATTGCTTATCTTTTCTTTATAATTAGTTTTAACATAATGGATTTTATCTTATTTTTTAGAAGATATTTTACATACCAACAATTCTAGAGTATGCTCTCCTCTTGGAGCACCGTTGATGACCCAGATGGTTGGGAGGTTCCAATATGGCTCCCACTATCTTGGATTCGATTCCCGGCCACCTCATTATCAAAAAAAAAAAGAGTATGCTCTCCTATTGGTTTCTTCCTAAATTTCTACTTTCTTGCAATTAATCTGTCTTCTCTAAGCACTACTAAGTATAAATTACAAGAAAGGTTATCCTGCTCAAATGAGATTATAATGCCTGACTAAAATTCAAATTTTTATTCTTTTATTCTATTTCAATTTACTCAATCAATACAAAGCCAACATATATATATATATATATATATATATATATATATATATATATATATATATATATATATATATATATATATATATATATATATATATATATATATATATATATATATATATATATATATATATATATATATATATATATATATATATATATATATATCTATGGTATGTTTCATACCAAGCACCATTTTTTGTCGTGGTAGTGAGGGTGTATCAATCACATCCACTCCTCAAATGGGGACCACAAGCGGGTTGAGGAGTGGATGTGATTGATACACCTTAACTACCAAGCACCAAGTATAATATATATATATATATATATATATATATATATATATATATATATATATATATATATATATATATATATATATATATATATATATATATATATATATATATATATATATATATATATATATATATATATATATATATATATAATATAATATGGTGCTGAAAGCAATAACTCGTTTGATTTATATATGCTTTGTAATTTTTAAATTCATGTATAGTTTGGTTCAAAGAGTATGAATTGAATTTTGAGGATCTTGAGTTGTTGTACTAAACCAATTAAGAAAATTGCTTATCTTTTCTTTATAATTAGTTTTAACATAATGGATTTTATCTTATTTTTAGAAGATGTTTTACATACCAACAATTCTAGAGTATGCTCTCCTCTCGAGCACCGCTGATGACCCGGATGGTTGGGAGGTTCCATATGGCTCCCACTATCTTGGATTCATTCCCGGCCACCTCATTATCAAAAAAAAAAAGAGTATGCTCTCTATTGGTTTCTTCCTAAATTTCTACTTTCTTGCATTAACTGCCTTCTCTAAGCACTACTAAGTATAAATTACAAGAAAGGTTATCCCGCTCAAATGAGATTATAATGCCCGACTAAAATTCAAATTTTTATTCTTTTATTCTATTTCAATTTACTCAATCAATACAAAGCCAACATATATATATATATATATATATATATATATATATATATATATATATATATATATATATATATATATATATATATATATATATATATATATATATATATATATATATATATATATATATATATATATATATATATATATATATATATATATATATATATATATATGAGATATATGGGTATGCTTGGTACCAAGCACCATTTTTTGTCGTGGTAGTGAGGGTGTATCAATCACATCCACTCCTCAAATGGGGACCACAAGCGGGTTGAGGAGTGGATGTGATTGTCTCATAATCTCTTAAATAAACATGCCATTTATATATATATATATATATATATATATATATATATATATATATATATATATATATATATATATATATATATATATTATATATATATATATATATATATATATATATATATATATATATATATATATATATATATATATATATATATATATATATATATATATATATATATATATATATATATATATATATATATATATATATATATATATATATATATATATATATATAACCTAAATGATGGGTGCGAGCAATAACTCGTTTGATTTATATATGCTTTGTAATTTTTAAATTCATGTATAGTTTGGTTCAAAGAGTATGAATTGAATTTTGAGGATCTTGGAGTTGTTGTACTAAACCAATTAAGAAAATTGCTTATCTTTTCTTTATAATTAGTTTTAACATAATGGATTTTATCTTATTTTTAGAAGATGTTTTACATACCAACAATTCTAGAGTATGCTCTCCTCTTGGAGCACCGTTGATGACCCAGATGGTTGGGAGGTTCCATATGGCTCCCACTATCTTGGATTCGATTCCTACCACCTCATTATCAAAAAAAAAAAGAGTATGCTCTCTATTGGTTTCTTCCTAAATTTCTACTTTCTTGCGATTAATCATCTTCTCTAAGCACTACTAAGTATAAATTACAAGAAAGGTTATCTGCTCAAATGAGATTATAATGCCCGACTAAAATTCAAATTTTTATTCTTTTATTCTAGTTCAATTTACTCTGAATCAATACAAAGCCAACATATATATATATATATATATATATATATATATATATATATATATATATATATATATATATATATATATATATATATATGAGATATATGGGTATCTTTGATGCCGGCAGATTTTTTGTCGTGGTAGTGAGGGTGTATCAATCACATCCACTCCTCAAATGGGGACCACAAGCGGGTTGAGGAGTGGATGTGATTGATCTGCTTACTTCTGCAATCACCAAAATCAGCATCTTTTATTTATATATATATATATATATATATATATATATATATATATATATATATATATATATATATATATATATATATAGATAAACGAACTCACATGAGAAGCTTAAGTTAGTAATGAATAGTGGTGCTTGTAGAAACTTTTTATCGCTCATCTGCTTGAGATTTGTGATGCACAAATCTCAAAGTGGCTTTATATCTTTCACTGGATCCCAAAGCAAGATGAGTGGTTAGAAAAGTTTGTGCTTATATCATCTATATGCACAAATTCATGAAGCCACTCTCTATATATATATATATATATATATATATATATATATATATATATATATATATATATATATATATATATATATATATATATCTTAAAATGAGTCGCGAGCAATAACTCGTCATTGATGGCGCGTTTGACTTTTTGTCGAACTAACCGAAATGATGGGATGGGAATGACAAATTTACAAATTCAGGATTAAGGGGTTAGTTGAAATTAACCTAACTTCTAGTTTGATTTATATTTATGTTTAATAGTAAAAGGAACCTAAGGTGCCACCTTAGATTGAATTTAAGGTGGCACCCATGTGGAGTAATCTCCACCCTTTGACCAAGAGACCCATCACAAGTCAAACTTTAACTTATCAAAAATAAAAAATCGGTGGGCCCCACTCTCTCTCTCTCTCTTCTTCACTCATATCCAGTATCTCCCCGCCTGTTCTTCTTCTTTCTTCCCTCAGATCCAGTTTCTTCCCCCTCGTCGCCCACCTCCTTGCCGCCCGCAGCCCCGCGTCGCCCACCTAGCCTCCCGCAGCCCCGCCCTTGCCGCCCGCATCCACGCCCGCCTCGTCGCCCACCTCATCCGCCCACCTCCTCGCCGCCTGCCTAGCCGCCCGTCTCCACGCTCGCCAGCGCCGCCGCCCCCGATTTTGGGTTAAATTTGCAAAGCTGATAGACTTAAGGAGGTAAGTATGTCAAAGAACCTACACTACTATGCCAATTACTTGAATGGTTACTGTATGCCTTTTTTTTTTTTTTTGCCCCTTACATCAAATTCGGTACTTTGAGAAATCATTGATCTTGCTTATGAATGACATGTTGTGTCTTTATGAATATTTCTGATTCGTGCAATTCATTTGCTGGATTGTCATTGTATTTAGGGTTTTTGAGCTAAGGATGTCTCATCATTATGTAAGCCTGGGACATGTTTTCTCACCCAAAAAAATAAAAAATAGAAGTGTGTGATTGTTTTTGTAAAACTTGTTACTTCCACGCTTATGCAGGTCAACCTTGCTTGAGTATAGTTGTGAAATTGCGTAAGGACTACTTATGTTATTATTCTATTATATCTCTGTTACATATTTTGATATTTGTCTAATGGGATTCTTTTTGAACTCAAATATTTGAACTCAAATCCACCAACGCACATTATCGATTACCTATGCAATATAAGGTCGCACCCATGTAGAGCAATCTCCACCCTTCATCAAGATTACCTATCCAAGATAAAATTTAACTTATAAAAAAAAATAGATGGCCCCCCCACACACTCTCTCTCTTTTCTTCATTCAGATCTAATTTGTCCCCGTCTTCTTCCCTCAGATCCAGTTTCTTCCCCTCGTCGCCCACCTCCTTGCCGCCCGCATCCACGCCCGCCTCGTCGCCCACCTAGCCTCCCGCAGCCCCGCCCTTGCCGCCCGCAGCCCCGCCCTTGCCGCCCGCATCCACGCCCGCCTCGTCGCCCACCTCCTTGCCGCCCGCAGCCCCGCGTCGCCCACCTAGCCTCCCGCAGCCCCGCCCTTGCCGCCCGCATCCACGCCCGCCTCGTCGCCCACCTCCTTGCCGCCCGCAGCCCCGCCCTTGCCGCCCGCAGCCCCGCCCTTGCCGCCCGCAGCCCCGCGTCGCCCACCTAGGCAACCTTCCTTCGCCCCTCATTATAAAATGTGTTGTTTGAACATCGATATTGTTGGATTATCTGTATTGCTAGTTAATAAACTTCTGCAATTTTTTGTGAAATTTGCTATATGTTCCTAGGTTATTTGTACTATTGAATAGTGCGTTGGTGGATTTGAGTTCAAATGTTGAGGTATAATTATCTTCTAATAAGCCTTGTAACTCTCTAAATCGATAATGTTGTTACAAACACTGATTGCAAGTTGACCACAATATTCTTTAGCTAAGGTATTAGCTACAAACATGATTTATTTTTTATATCTTTTATTTTGATGCATTTCTCTTGACTAAGTTGTATATCTTCGTTGTATTATAGATGAAAAATAGTGCAAATGAAGAAGGAGAACGAGTACAAAGGAGCTAGTTTGCAAGAGCAAAGAAGGTGTTTCATGAGAAAGTTATATATTTTAGTGTATTGTGTATGGTTATTAGCTTTACATGAATTTATTTTTGTATTTTAAGTTTGATGTTGTACTGGACTTATTGATGTATTTCATGTTGTATGGACTTCTAGATGTATTTTGGTTAAGGTGGACTTGTTGATGTATTTGTTAGTTTATTTCTTATTGTATGGACTTGTTGATGTATTTTGATTAAGATGGACTTATTGTTAGATTTGTTGGTCTTATGATGTTGTATGGACTTGTTATGTATATTGTGAAGTATGTATTTTATGCTTGATGTATGTTTTACAAAACTATGTCATGATTATATATAGGGTACCTTTATCAAAGAGAGGAGGTTCTTCCAAAAAATTTAAAATTTCACCGTGGTTTTGTGAGACCAAACCAATAGTTTTATTTACATCAAATTCAAATATATGCATCATCTTATTTACATCAAATTTACATAAAACATAAAACCAACTTACATAAAATAAACTTATATATCAATGTTACATAGATCAAAACTTCTCTCACAATGTACATTATTTTATTGACACATTTACAATCGTCACAATATATCTCACCGCTCATAACACAACTAAAAACTCAATGTACATAAATTGTTCAACTCCCTCTCCTCGTCGCACACACCATCGATAGAAGACATCTACTTCACTGTTACCCCATCCAAGGCTCGACCAAATCATTCTCCAAATGCACATAAACTACATCCAATTTTGAAATCATACGCATAATCACCAACACAAAAAACATAATCACAAAAAAAATATATAGTTAGGGGGTGTTTGGTTCACCACTTTTGGGAAAAGTTTTTGGGAAATGGCAATTTAGTAAATAAAAGTTTTCCTATAATTGAGTTTTCATGTGTTTGGTTCACTCTAGATTTATGGAAAATATTTCCTAAAAAGTACGGAATAGTTGGAAAATAACTTCCTAGTTTTTTGAGAGGAAATCTCATGGAAAATCGACAACACTATTAAAAAGTAATAACCAGACTTTTTACTTATTTTGAACCAAATAACTTTCTGAAAGGAAAACTGACATTTCTTAAAAGATAGGCCCATTTTCTTGTTTTGAACCAAACACAAGAAAAGGAAAACTTGTCCTTTTAACTTCTCATATTTTATTTGGGTAGAAAACATTTCCTATAAAAATGGGTGGAAAACATTTCCTATAGTTGAGTTTTCCATGAACCAAACACCCCCTTAGTGAATGTATAGTTTAGTATAACAATATATAAGTCCTAGATTGTCAAAATGCCAATTTACAAGCCGAAATCTTGTAAAATAACCATGAAAATAAAAATAAAATTGGCAAAATTGGATCATATCCGGTGACGAGGCGGGCGTCGTAGTGTCTGGTCGAAGGAGGCGATGGGCTCTTAATGAGGCGTGGAGGCGAGGCGGCGGCAAATGGCAGCCTTGGCAAGCGGGAGGGAAAGGAGGGGCGACGAGGCGTGGATCTGGCCAGCAGGAAGGTGGGCGGCAGGGAAAACATGATCTGAGGGGAGAAGGAGTAGAGAGGGAGAGGGGAAAGAAACTGGATCTGAGTGAAGAAGAAGAGAGAGAGAGAGTGGGGCCCACCAATTTTTTTTATTTTTGATAAGTTAAATTTTGACTTGTGATGGGCTATCTTGATCAAGGGTGGAGATTGCTCCACATGGGTGTCACCTTAGATTCAATCTAAGATGGCAGCCACCTTAGGTTCCTTTTACATGTTTCCTTTTATCCCCACACACACATATATATATATATATATATATATATATATATATATATATATATATATATATATATATATATATATATATATATATATATATATATATATATATATATATATATATATATATATATATAACTAACTGAATGATGGGTGCGACAATAACTCGTCATAGATGGCACGTTTGCCTTTTTGTCGGACTAACCGAAATGATGGGATGGGAATGACCAATTTACAAATTCAGGATTAAGGGGTTAGTTGAAATTAACCTAACTTCTAGTTTGATTTTTATTTATGTTTAATAGTTAGTTTTATCCATAAGAGTTTCTTATAACGAGCAATGCTTCGGTACTCCTAAAATAGATTTTATTTATTTATTTATTAACTAAATGGGCAAAATAGGTATTTATCACTTTACATCATCGTCTCCACATTATCGGTTGACTTCTATCTCCATAAGTCTAAGAACCTATCTTTCAGTTTTCATTGAAAACACCGCAGATCTCTCGTTTTGCATCTTCCGATCCGTTCCTTCTCAAATAAATAAATAAAATAGTGAAGATAATTCAATCACCGACTGTATTCAATATCACTCTTCTAATTTATTTATTTTTCCTTTCTTTTTTTTCCTTTTCCCTTTTCCCCATCAAACATGAAGGCCACTGTTAAAATCAACAATTTCACTTACTATGTTTTTCCCCAATGAAACGTTAATCAAGCATCGGAGTTCAAGATGATGCATTGTATGATTTTAGATGCAAAATCGAAACCCAAAATTTTTTTAAAAAAAACAAGAAATTGAATGCCAACTACAAAGACTATGCAAATAAAGGCTCTGATGATTGTTGCAATTAAAGAGTTAGTTGAGAATTGCTAAATCACAGTGATAATAATTTCGCGCATGTCTAGCATAAAGGTCGGTGGAAGAAGATAATGACAAATAGCTTTAACAAATGCCCCTAAACGTTAAAAAAATTACGAATGTGACAGTGGGAGTCAAAAAAGCACATTTCACCGCTTTTAATGGGAACGAGAGAGCGATTTTTGCGGCCTTTAATTATGAATTTTGCCATCCGTACTCCAAATTTGATTTTCTGGAGTACCAAAGCTGTCGGCTCTTATAATTAGGAATTAGTTTTATAAAAGTTTGTTTTAATTATCTCTAGTTTGTTATCTTCACAATTAACTTAGAGCAGGTTATGAGGTTTTAATATGGCTCCCGATCTTGAGATCTTGAGTTGGATTATAAAAAGAAAAATAATATCCTAGTTTGTTTCTTTTTAAAATTATCTTTTACCATTTGTGATAGTTTGTGTTAGATTGAAATACATTGTACAAGCCTTTAATTGGCCTAATGTACGTGCGCGTGACCTGTAGATAAGCGAGCCACAAAATTGAATTTCGTTGTTTTGCGTCTCCATCTATCTCTCCCCTCCACACATATATTTGATTATTTAATAAGACAAGTGTTAAGCCCGTGCTCGCACGGGTGGGGCTTATTTTTTTGACTAAAGTGTAGTGAGGGATAAAGTTGAGAAATTAAAATAATTTGAAGGAAAATTTACAATTATCATGACTTGCAGGTAAATTTAAAAATACATACAATTTGTGGGTTATGTATCGGAAAAATTCAAAACTAAAATATGGGAAAATTTCAAGAATCCCAAATCGCTTTGGTGTTTGGTAGTAAATCCATAATATCTTTGAAACTTTGAATAAACCCCAATATATTTTAGCAAAAACCCTCAAAATTAACATTGTTAGTTCATGTACGCTAAATGACCAAAATACCCCCACTACATTTTGGAGGAAATTTCAATAAGTTTTATGCTTTGTCACTTAATCCCCAATAACTTTTAAGAAAACCCAAATAATGGATGTTTATAATTTTGAAAATTTTGAGAGCTTTGTTTGTAATATTTAGATTTTTAAGTGGTTGTTTATAATTTTAAAATTTTAAAGGGGTTTGTTTGTAATTTTATATTTTTAGGGGTTGCTTGTAACTTTTAAAATTTTAGGGTTTTTTGGGGTTCTTTGTATTTTCTTTAATTTAAAGCATCTATTTGCAAAAATTTTAGGTGATTTGTTTATAGCTTTAGATTTTCATTATGCTATTTGTTATTTGTTATTTTTACGGGTTTTTTTTGTAATTATCATATTTTTCAGGTGTTTCTTTTAGCTTTTTAATTTTTAGGAGTCGTTTGTAATTTTTAGAGTTTTCTAAGGGTGTTTGTAGTTTTTCATTTTTCTAGGAGTTCTTTGTAATTTATAAATTTTTGGGGTCATGTATAATTTTAGAATTTTTAGGGTCTGTTCGCAATATTTATATATTTAAGGGTTTTATTTTAATTTCAGATTTTTCAGGGCTATATATAATTTTTAAAGTTGCAAGGGTTTGTTTGTGATATCCTAGTTTGTTAGGAGTTTTCAATAATTTTAGTAATTCAAAGGAAATTATTTGTATCCTTCAAATTTTTCTATGTATTTGAAATTGTTTGTATCCTTCATATTTTTCTACATATTGTTTGTGATTTTAGATTTTCTAGGAAGCTATTTATAATTTTTATATTTTTAATAATTATTTGTACTTTAATGGGTTAGCATGCAAATTCAAATAATTTGAGGGGTATATAATGGCCTTGAAGGTTAATTTTGTCAATGTAAAATATAAGATAACCCCATTTATGGAGGTTAAGTGCAAAAAAATATTTTGGGGGTTTTCTATGAGTTTTAAATATTTTGGGGATGAGTACTAAACCAGAAAGATTTGTGCGGTTTATTGAATTCACTCTTTAAAAATTAAGGAGGGCTCTATGACAATTTTTTGAACAAAGATTTGATGATTAGAGTTTTCTAATTTTTATGGGTAAAATTTTCTAATTATGAACATGAATAATTTTAATTTGATAAGAATTCTTTAGAAATCTTTCTAATTATTTGAAATTGTTTGTATCTTTTAAAATTTTCTACATATTGTTTGTGATTTTAGATTTTCTAGGAAGCTATTTGTAATTTTATATTTTTAATAATTATTTGTACTTTTATGGGTTAGCATGCAAATTCAAATAATTTGAGGGGTATATAATGGCCTTGAAGGTTAATTTTGTCAATGTAAAATATAAGATAACCCCATTTATGGAGGTTAAGTGCAAAAAAATATTTTGGGGGTTTTCTATGAGTTTTAAATATTTTGGGGATGAGTACTAAACCAGAAAGATTTGTGCGGTTTATTGAATTCACTCTTTAAAAATTAAGGAGGGCTCTATGACAATTTTTTGAACAAAGATTTGATGATTAGAGTTTTCTAATTTTTATGGGTAAAATTTTCTAATTATGAACATGAATAATTTTAATTTGATAAGAATTCTTTAGAAATCTTTCTAATGATTTGAAATTGTTTGTATCTTTTAAAATTTTCTACATATTGTTTGTGATTTTAGATTTTCTAGGAAGCTATTTGTAATTTTATATTTTTAATAATTATTTGTACTTTTATGGGTTAGCATGCAAATTCAAATAATTTGAGGGGTATATGATGGCCTTGAGGGTTAATTTTGTCAATGTAAAATATAAGATAACCCCATTTATGGAGGTTAAGTGCAAAAAATAAATATTTTGGGGGTTTTTGTGAGTTTCAAATATGTTGGGGTTTAGTGCTAAATCTGCAAAGATATGTGTGGTTTAATGAATTCACTCTTTAAAAATTAAGAAATTAAGGAGGGCTCTATGACAATTTTTTGGAACAAAGATTTGATAATTAGAGTTTTCTAATTTTTATGGGTAAAATTTTCTAATTATGAACATGAATAATTTTAATTTGATAAGAATTCTTTAGAAGATAGAATTAGTTGTACACATGTTATTTTCTAATAGGATAAAGGGATATATGATATTTTTTATTAGAGATTTAACACGTGACACGCTTTGCATTAATACTGGCGCTTTTACACAAGATCTAGTGATAGTTTACCAATTTCTCTCTACTATATAAAGAAAGGAGGATAACACGAACCACGCTGCCAAATAATATAGTATTGCTATTTAAAGATCGCATGAACCATTGCCGATTTGTTTGTTTGTTTGTTCGCAATGTACTTGGAAACTTTTATCATATAAATCCACCCAGCTAAAAAATCTTGAGATACCCGACAAAGGTGCATTTTGGTTCTTAACAAACCCAAACCATGCGAAATACAGAATATTTATAGCATAATTACTGAAAAGTGTGGGGCAAATGAATAGCAAGGATGACAACATATTTGTTGTAATAGTTAACTATTAGAGTTTATATAAGAGTATTAATAATTCGATTTTAATTAATACCTAATGCAAAATGTATTTGTCCAATATTGGTTTATCTAAATAGGTAAAAAAAAAACAAATAAAGAAGTTTGGGAAAACATGGTAGAACGTAGTCTGTACAATATTTTTTATTTAAGTAATAACAAACTCTCATTTGAAACTAATAATTATTTGAGATAATATAGTAGAGGTAAATACAGGTATAAGAAGTGTATGAGGTGGCGACACGAAAATCAGCTCAAAAACTAATTTCAGCCTTATCACCGTCAATGGTATGCAGGAAACCATCGATGGTAGGATGAGCTCATTGATGGTCAACAGTGCTCATCGATGATTTTCACCATAGATACTTTCATATCATTGATGGACCTCTCAACCATCGATGGGGCCTCCACACCATCGATGGTCGAGAGTAACCATCGATGGTAAACACGCTGATTGCTGAATTTTCAAATTTAATCTCAGCCGTTTGTCGTTTCTTTTATTTCCAATCTCTACCAAGTTTAAGATATCTCTTTCTTGACCTATTGGGGACTATGTATCATTAAAAGAGAGAGAAAATGAGAGTTCTAGGGTTTTGAATTATGAAGAAATTTCTTTGAAGGTTTTGACCCCCGAAGCCTCGACAAACTCTCACTCGTCACACACAACATCTCCGGATCGTTTTAACGAAGAGAGTTGCCCTTGGATTTATCATCTACACCGTTTCTTCATTGAGCTACACTTATATTCATCGAAGGACGATTTGTTTAACAAAAGGGGCGCAAGATTTTTCCTATCTTCTGAGCTTTAAATGTAGTTGTTTGGTTTTGATTTGAACTTGTTTTACAACGTACTCAAGCCGGTTTGAATTGAAGGTTGGGACTAGTTAGGGTTAGGTGTTTACTCATTGTGGAGAGTTAGGTTAGACGACTAGTTTCAAGTAGATTTCAGGGTGCTGTCTTGTAAGCATACTAAATCGGGTTTGTAATTCAGGAGAACTTTTTGCATAGCGAGGAAGCCCCTTCGCGAGAAGGAAGAGTGAACGTAGAAGTGTTATCTGAATCACTATAAAACCTTGTGTGTTCCTGGTTGGTTACTATTTATGCTTATTTATCATTGATCGCTTTTATTTTGTTCTTCTATGTTGTATATTCTATATTTTTAGTGAAAAACAGTAGCAACCATGTTCACCCCTTATAGGCTTGCACCTCAGATCCAATAAAAACACCTATTTCTTTTTTTGGGAGGGGGGATTGTTAGATAAGAAAATTTCAGCGGGTTATGTGCAAATATCCCCCAGTGAGGGCGGATCCATTAACAAGGTAGGGTGCAGTTACACTCCTAAACATTTACAAAATTACATATAAGGTTATGTAATTTTTACATATGTCCCTATAAATTTTAAAAATTGCATCCTAAAAGAATAAAATAAATTAGTAAAAATTTGAATTAGCCCATGAAAACATAAAAGTCTGTTTACATTTCTAATATTATAATGTATTTAGTACAATCTCACCAAATACTATAGTTTTATAATATTTCATGTTTTTACTTTTAGATAAATAAACACTCGCTGTTCACTGCCCAAGGAAATTTTTCTAGATCCGCCACTATAGAGGGGTATTCAATTAGAGTAACTAGACTATACTTTCCAAACTACTACGCTACTACACCCAAAGATTACGAGGTCTGTGATGACTCATCAATTTTAATAGCAATCCAAGTGGAAGGATCCCACACTATTGTGTCGAATAGTGCATGATAGTTTAGAGATTGTAGTTTAGTTATAATTATCCTTGTCAAATTAATGGAAAAAAAAAGAAGGACATAAAAGTAAATGTTTGCAACCAATATATGCACCTAAACATAATTTTCCCTTCTCTCCCTATTTAAAGTCTCTATTTCTATCTCCTAAATCAGCATATGTACGCAAGAGAGCAAAAAGAGAGTCAATGGCAATGGAGCAATGGAGGCAAACACTTATGTTCCTCTTCATTTCCCTTGTGTTCATTAGCGCAGTGAATGCCGAACTCCTGCACTTCAAACACCAAAAAACTCCCATAAAAGGTAAGTGCATATATAAGTTCATTTCTCTCAAAGGAATTACCTTATATATTCAACTAAGTATGATTTTTGAGTAATTCTCAAAATATATGTGTTCCTATTGTTTTTCTTCTTATAGAACAATGTGATATTTTTCGCGGCGAATGGATATTCAACCCTTTGGAACCACCTTACACCGAAAACTGTAAATTTATAAGCAATCGTCAAAATTGCTTGAAAAATGGTCGTCCTGAGAGAAAATACCTTCATTGGAGATGGAAACCGTATGACTGTGACTTGCCTCTTTCTGATCCGGAGGTATTTTTGAGCAAGATGAAACATAAAGCTTTTGCATTCGTTGGCGATTCGCTTGCTCGCAATCAAAGAGAATCACTGACGTGCCTGCTTTCTAAGGTGAGGTCCATTTCTTGTTAGTCTTAGTTTAGCTAAGCCATTTCTTTTTCCTCTCTAGATGATCCATTGCAGATGGGCATTAGACAACTATTCATGTATGCATATTCTAGGCTAAATTTGACAACCCCGCCCCCACCTAAAAAAAAGTAGAAAAAATCCACCACCAGCACCTCAAAAAATTATGTGAACTAGAACTTTTTACTGGCAAAAGACAAAAGATATCTCCCGCATAATTTTACCCATCCATGTGAAATTTTGATTAACGCTCTTAGACAACTTTCCTATTAAAATCTTAAAGTTCAAAGGGTTTTGAATAACCCCTAAACTTAAAAGGGTTTTTGATATTTTCAAAGCTATGGAGGGTTAATTATCTGATAATTGTCCAGAGTTAAGAGGGGCTTTTGAAATTTGGCCTAGGTTATAAGGTTAATTTACCGATATACCCTTATAGCTAGGGGTGGTAAACGATCGAATAGAATTGAATACTAAGATGTTTGTATTTGTATTTGTTTAAAATTATCGTCGAATGTCTACATCTCGAGTTTCTCAAATTTGAACTTGAATACTCGATATTTGGTAAATATTCATGAATATTCACTAATATTTATTGAATATCAAGTATATTTATTCCGCTAAAGAATTTGATTTTCAAATAATATTTAAATTTATAAATGAAAACTATTCGTGTATAATTATTATGTATATATATTTCATTCAAATATTTCATTAGAAAATTAATTTAAGATTCTTTAAGTCTCTCAAATTCAAGATATAGAACTTAAATAGAAAATGTAAGTGGGTTGAAAATAGAACATCATATTCGTAATAATACAAACTATCATAATCAAAATTTTAATGAATATTTGATAAGCAAGCGAATTGAATATACATCTAGTTAGATTCTAGGAAAAATTGTGTCAAGGCCCCAAAAAATTAAAGTAGATGTGCCCAGCCCCCCTGTATTATTTTTTGTGTGAGGAAGCCCCAAATACATGACAAAATTGTGTATAACCCCTTTTTTACCTTTCCACATCAGTACAGAGAGCATTTTTTGTGAGAAACCCCATTATACCCTTTGTCATCTTCCCCAAAATTTTGCATGCTCTCTCTTCTCTCTTCTCTCTTCTCAAGCTCCTCTCAGCTCAAGAGAACTCATCCAATTCATGGGGCTCTCTCTCTCTCTCTCTCTCTCTCTCTCTCTCTCTCTCTCTCTCTCTCTCTCTCTCTCTCTCTCTCTCTCTCTCTCTCTCTCTCTCTCTCTCTCTCTCTCTCTCTCTCTCTCTCTCTCTTCTCTCTCTTCTCTCTCTCTTCTCTCTCTTCTCTCTCTTCTCTCTCTTCTCTCTCTTCTCTCTCTTCTCTCTCTTCTCTCTCTTCTCTCTCTTCTCTCTCTTCTCTCTCTTCTCTCTCTTCTCTCTCTTCTCTCTCTCTTCTCTCTCTTCTCTCTCTTCTCTCTCTTCTCTCTCTCTTCTCTCTCTTCTCTCTCTTCTCTCTCTCTTCTCTCTCTCTTCTCAAGCTCCTCTGACTCAGAGAACTCATCCAATTCATGGGGCTCTCTCTCTTCGGCGTCATTCGGCTTCCCCTCGCTCGCCCGTCTCGGCCTCCTCGCCTCCACTCTCCTCCCTCTCCTCTCCCTGCGCCTCGATTTATCCCTCCTCTCCTCCATCGCCTCCCTCGCCGATCAAGTCTCCTCTCGCATTCGCCAGCTCGACCTCACCCAGCCTCGAGCACATCTCGCCCTCTCCCGCATCGACACTCACACTTCACCGTTCGCAGTCCCTCGACACTGCTCGATGATCGGTCGACGTCAAAGACTACGACTCTGTCATCGTATCAAGAGTTTTTGTCCGTTGGGGTTCCCGAAGGGCCGATCCAAGAGAGGTAGGGACTTAATTGGAGGAGATCTTGTCGTTGATGCATTTGGGAGAGGATTATAGTAAGTTCATGACATCAAAGTTTAGGAGATTGTGGTTCGTTGATACTGAATTTGGTTCAAAGGCTATGAAAAGATTAAGTATTGGGAGTTTTAATGGAATGGTACAGGAGCTAATTGGGTATTTTTTGGTCCTTGAGGAGTTCTTTATGATGGAGAATGTGAGGAAGGCAATATCAATCGATGAGCAGCCACTTGGTGATTAGTGTGGGCTATTAATTAAGAGACAATACTTTTTTTAGAGCAGTGTTGGTTGGCAAGAAATTTGTAGTAACTCCTGGAAGACTTTTATAATATGTTATATTGTAAGACTAATCATTTCGTGTATTTAAGGAATATCAGCTGTAAGAATGTAAGAAAGTTTTGTTATATACTTGTTTAACTTAAGTATTCTGTTTTAGTTCCCTTTAATTCGTATAGGTTAACTTTCAGCCGAACATGTTAACGTTCATTCGTATAGGTTAACTTTCATCCGAACATGTTAACTTTCATTCGTATAGATTAACTTTCAGCCTAACATGTTAACTTTCGGATGAGCGAGTTAACTAATGAGTTTTCTGTTATCTTTCAAATAAGCATGTAAGACTTAAGCTAAAACTAGTAAATATATGTTGTAGAGAAAAAATTATGGAATATATGGCGTAAAAATATAAGGAATGTAATAAGAACTATAAAAGTTAACATTGTTAACTTTCATCTTAACATGTTAACTTTCAACGTAACATGTTAACTTTTAGTGAACATGTTAACTTTCATTCGTATAGGTTAACTTTCATCGAACATGCTAACTTTCATTCAGTATAGGTTAACTTTTAGTGAACATGTTAACTTTCGGATGAAAATATTGATTAATGGGTTATCTTGTTATCTTTCAAATAATCATGTAAGAATTCAATGAACGATAAATATATGTTGTAGAGAAAGAATTATGAAATATATGATGTAAAAATATAAGGAATCCAAACTTACATCACATAGGACGCTTAACTCTAATTAGAAGTGGATATATGTTAATTGTCCCGCGTGATGTAAGTATTTTTGGAGGAGTATGACTATATTCTCGCATTTAAAGAGATATCATCACGCACACATTAATAAACTAGTAAGATTTCAAAGTTAACTATAATATTATCTTCTAGTATTTTAAATTAACGACTTTTGTGTAATTATCATAGCTATCTATTAACTTCATGGGGTGTTAACATATATTACAGGGACTTACATCACGCAGACAATTAACATTTATCCACTTCTAAATAATGTTAGTTGTCCCTGTGATGTAAATTTGGATTACTTATATTTGTTACGTCATATATTTCATAATTCTTTCTCTACATCATATATTTACCGGTTCAACTGAATTCTTACATGATTATTTGAAAGATAACAGAAAATCCATTAGTCAACATTTTATCCGAAAGTTAACATGTTCACTAAAGGTTAACCCATACGAATGAAAGTTAACATATTCGGATGAAAGTTAACATGTTAAGATGAAAGTTGACAATGTTAACTTTTATAGTTCTTATTGCATTCCTTGTATTTTTACATTATATATTCCATAATTCTTTCTCTACATCATATATTTACCGGTTCAACTGAATTCTTACATGATTATTTAAAAATAACATGAAAACCCATTAGTCAACTTGTTCATCCGAAAGTTAACATGTTCACTAAAAGTTAACCTATACTAATGAAAGTTAACATGTTCTCGCTAAAAGTTAACCTATACTAATGAAAGTTAACATGTTAAACTGTTTCCTCTGAAATTAAAACTGGCGAGCTACTTAAGTTAAATAAGTACATAACAAAACTTTCTTATATTCTTACAACCGATATTCCTTAAATACATGAAATGATTAGTCTTACAACATAACATATTATAAAAGTCTTCTAGGAGTTACTACAAATTTCTTGCCAACCCACACTGCTCTAAGAAAAGTATTGTCTCTTAATTAGTAGCCCACACTAATCACCAAGTGGCTCATTGCAAGTTTTTACACTAAATCAATTTTTAAAACAAATTTCTCTCCATTCTTATCTAGTTACTCTGCTTGATTCCTCCCCCAAATGTATCAACGACAAGATATCCTCCAAGTAATTCTCTACCTCTCTTGGATCAGTCCTTTGGAAACCACAACGGACAACAAATTCTTAATGCGGTGACAGAGTCATAGTATTTGACGTCAAGCGATCATAGAGCAATGTCGAGGGACTGCGAACGGTGAAGTGCGGCGTCGATGCGGGAGAGGGCGAGATGCGCTCAAGACTGGGCGAGGTCGAGCTGAATAATTTGCACTTTGGTGCCATAAAGTTTAAATTTAAAGAGAAGCTTGGAGCATCAAAGTGTCAAAAAAAAGCTTTATGCATTTAAGTTAAAAATGCGACATCTTTATGTTACCAAAGGGCAAATTATTCAGCTCGACCTCGCCCAGTCTCCTCTCGTGTTTGCATGGTACCAAAGGGCAAATAAGCTTTATGCATTAAAGTTAAAAATAAGCTTTATGCATCCAAGTATCCTCTCGTGTTTGCCAGCTCGACCTCGTCCAGTCTCGAGCGCATCTCGCCCTATCCCGCATCGACGCCGCACTTCACCGTTCGCAGTCCCTCAACGTCGCTCGATGATCGCTTTACGTCAAAGACTACGACTCTGTCACCGCACGTAACATGTTAACGTTCAGCCAAACATGTTAACTTTCATTCGTATATGTTAACTTTCATCCGACCATGTTAACTTTCATTCGTATAGGTTAACTTTAGCCGAACATGTTAACTTTCATTCATATAGGTTAATTTTCATTCGTATATGTTAACTTTCATCCAACCATGTTAACTTGCATTCGTATAGGTTAACTTTCAGCCGAACATGTTAACTTTCATTCGTATAGGTTAACTTTCAGCCGAACATGTTAACTTTCAGATGAAAATGTTGACTAATAGATTTTCCAATTCTATTCTGAATGGTGCATGAGATGCTCATGATTTCTATTTCTCTCTTCTCTTCAATAGCAAACAAATTCAAAAAATTTGGTTCAGTTCAGCCAGGCTAATATTAATATTATCCAATATATGAATACCATTTGCACAATTTTATAGCTCACGTGGCATCGATTTGTGTTGTGTTATCTATTAACCTGGTAGACTTTTAAAGGTGATGTATAGTTGTGACTAAACGACCCAAAAGAAATCACAATCACAGAGAATACAGATAAAAGCAAATAACTAAAAAAAGATCAGTTCTCAACATAGTATAATTTTTAGGCCAAGAACACAAAAACAACATATATATTACAGATATGCAATAATATTTCATTCTCAAATCAACAAAATAGTAGACAAATTAAGAATCAACAATCACACTTGAAATGACCACGGCCAATCCTTTATCTCCTCACCACCCTCCCTCCTCACCTCCGCCGTGGCCGGCCTCCTCGGCCCGCCGCCGTCCCCTTTGACACACTCAAAATACCTCAACACAAAAGCCAATACCAAAACCGCCCACTCCAACAAAAACATCGAAACCCCAAGCCCACCAACCATCCTCAAGATCACCACCCCATCCTCACCGACATAAGACCTCAAACCCCGATCAGAACTCAGAGGGTCTGCAAAGAGCAAAGACAAATGATTGCCCCTTAGAAGATGGAGGAGAGAACGGTGGCGACCATGTAGGCCCCGTGGGCCAGCAGAGGAGTGGAGGAGGAGGAGGAGGAGGAGGAGGAGGAGGAGGAGGAGGAGGAGGAGGAGGAGGAGGAGGAGGAGGAGGAGGAGGAGGAGGAGGAGGAGGAGGAGGAGGAGGCGGAGGGAGGAGAGCGGGCGGCGATGAGGAAGGTAGTTGGAGAGGAGGAAGGCCATGTGGGTCCGGAGGTGGGACCCAGTCGCCGCCGAGGATTCTATTGAGATCATTCCCATTGCTTGAATTTGAGTTGAGATTCTTGGTGAGGAGGGAGGGGGAGAGAGCGTGAGGGCTTGTGGTTGAATTGGGGAAAGGGTGGGAGTTAAATATTTGAAAGACATGACCGACGTCGGTGAGGGATTGGATTTGGGTTAGGTTTCGGGGGTTTGAGCGAGAGAAGATAGAAGAGAGAGAGGATAGCAATTTTGAGCTAGAATTTTTTTTTGGGTTCTCTTGAGCTCATAGAAGTTTGAGCTAGAGAAGAGAGGAGAGAGAGAGAGAGAGAGCAAGTCAGGGAAGATGATAAGGGGTATAATGGGATTTTTTTGAAAAATTCCTCTCAATGCTGATGTGGAAAGGTAAAAAGGGGCTAAAGCACAATGACAAGATGTTTTTGGGGCTTCTTCACACAAAACAAAATTAGGGGGGCTGGGCACATCCACTTTTTTTTTGGGGGGCCTTGACACAATTTTTCCTAGATTCTATTTGTTAATGAATTCGAATATTAAACATTATTTGTTTAGTGTTAAATGAACTACTGAATCGAATTTGACCCAATAGTTACTCGAACAATTAACGAACTATTTGTTAATTATTTGGTTCGTTTCCACCCCTACTTATAGCCCGTTTGAGAATAGACCCCTTTAATTCTATTTGTGTGGATAAAACCCCTAAGCAGACCATTTCTTACTCTTTTAAGAGTCAATTCACTCAGGTTGTGTATCCGCACTTGGACAAGTAGTACATGGGGTCTATCTGTAATATAAAACTTTGGAAGAGGGGTGGGGTGGTTCTTTCTGCAATTGAGTGATGGCATATGAAAGCAGTTGATTGTCTTAACATTTCTACATTAACCTACACAGGTAGAGGAACCAATACTGGTGTATGGGCACATGAGTACATCTCAAACTACGACATGGTATTTTCCGACATATAACTTCACTCTCGCTTCCATTTGGTCTGCGTTTCTTGTACAACCTGAAAGTCCTGTACGAATCCATCTCGATATTCCTGACAGCAGTTGGACGAGTCGATATCATCAATTCGACTATGTACTAATTGGTACAGGATCATGGTTCCAAGTTCCTAATATTATGTTGTTGGAGAACAACAATGTTGTTGGTTGCATTGACTGTAAGTTGGAGAATGTGACTGAAATAGAGCCATCTAATCCTTACCAAAAAGCTATAGAGTTGGCATTTCAATATATCATTGCATCTGAGCACAAGCCACTAGTGATTTATAGAACTCACACTCCCAGTCACTTTGAAAATGGTACTTGGAATGCTGGAGGGTATTGCAATAGGACATTGCCATTTAAAGAAGGTGAGGTTGAAGGTTATGACCAAGATAATCAACTTGTAAAGATTGGTAGAGAGGTTTTTGCAAAGAGCAGTATGAACTCAACTCGTTTGAAAATGCTGGATATTTACCATCTTTCGTTGCTTCGACCAGATGGGCATCCAGATAAATACAGAGCGGTAAAAGGTGATCACATTCACGATTGTTTGCATTGGTGTTTGCCTGGTGCAATCGATGCTTGGAATGATCTGATGATGGAGATGATACTCAAGTACCAGGATCTCAAACATTCCTATTATTGAGACATCAAACCGTCGTGCTCGATATTTGAGGATGCTATATATTTTGATGTTGAGCTTATTCAAACTGGTTTATCTCTGGATAGGGACGAAGCCATGAATGGAAACTGAGTTTAAACCTCAAGCTTTATGTACTGAATAATTTCTTAATTTACATTAGATGTAATGCTAAATTAATATGTGGCTCAACATGTTCATATATTTTTGGGTTTGGGTTAGTATGATAAACATATGGATATTAGTTGGCCATATTTATCAAATAATGGATTTAAAGTTGGGTAAAATTACACCCTTGAACATATGGACATGAGTTATCCATTACAAATAAGAAAACAGGCATTTTTCAGGGACATCAAGTGAATATTAAGCTTTATAAAAGTACAACAGTTCTTGCAAAATTTCAGCTTACAGTTATTCTCCCAAAACTCCAGACTTAAATTATCAACAAGCTAACTACCTGAACTAAATTGACAAGGGATAATTTCATAAAGAAAAAAAATACATCTCTATGAATCATCTTCTACCACTTGAGGCAAGGAACTTGAGGGACAACTTTTCCATACATTTTACCATTGACATTGAGGCAATAAGATTGCATCGGCTCTTGGGAACTCTCAAAACTAAAACTAACATCATTCAGTACCACACCGTAGTCTGAAAAATATTACAGCCGGAGACGCGAACCTTTTCAACCTTAGTGTTGGCTCCTAGACTTCCAAAACTGAGAAGAGCAAAAACAGTCGACTCAATTGAACTACAGAGGGTCTATTTGCAATTGGATGATAGTACATGGGGGTCTATCTGCAACTGACCCTTTTTTTTGTGGTGAAAATTTTAAAGATATTTATTTATAGAGGATATTGTAGCAAACCTTATGCCATGACCATGCCCACATGTAACAGAGCTTATATTGACATCATAGCAGCCCGATCCTATGGCGACGCAATCATCTCCTGTAATAATACATTCTCTCAATCTTTTATATGAAAGTAAAAAAAGGGTTGATTGTGGATAGACCTCTGTAGAATCGTTGTCTTGAACTTACTATCCTCGTAGTTTCACTGTTGCAGATAGACCCCTGGGGTTAAATGTTTCTTGACTCTTTTACCCTCAGATGGACTCACTAGTTTCACCTATATGGGAAATGTCTACCAAAATTCCACTAGACAAAAAGATTCAAGAAAATTTAATCCAGGGGGTCTATCTGCAACAATGAAATGCTGGGATAGTAAGTTTGATACAACAATACAAGGATTCAATGTGATAATAACTGCATTATCTGATGATATATAATAATAAAAAGAAAAAATATATATTTTTATCAGATTTTTGGCAATGATAAGGCATCCATTTACAGATGGGTAATTGCGGATAGACTCCCTGTACGATCCTTAGTTTTTAACTTACTGTCCTTCTAGTTTTATTTTTTATGATACCAATCATCTTACTTCAGAAAATTGCATAATGTATGAGCCTATGAGTTTTTTGTGACATTTTCCGTGGAGAATGGATATCCAGCCCTCTGGCCCCACCGTATACTGAAAACTGTAAGTTCATAGAAAATCCTCAGAATTGCTTGAAAAATGGTCGGCCTAATAAAGAGTATCTTCATTGGAGATGGAAACCATATGATTGTGATTTGCCAAATTTTGATCCGGAAGTATTTTTGGATGTGATGAAAGATATAGTTTTTGCCTCCGTTGGCGACTCTCTTAGTCGCAATCAGATGGAATCAGTTATGTGTCTACTTTCAAAGGTATAAAATCCATCCAAAATGTCAGATACACAAAAATCATATGCGAAACAATTTGACTTTGTTTTAACATTTGGCAATGAATCTAATCAGGTTGAGGAACCAATACTTGTATAACTTCACTGTTGCTTCCATTTGGTCTCCTTGTCTCGTGCAACCTGAAACTCCTATAGTAGATACTCGCTCAATGAAGCCTCTCTACACCTATATCTCGATATTCCTGACAACATTTGGGTGAACCGATATCATGAATTCGACTATTTACTAATAGGTGGCGGAGCTTGGTTTGATCATCCTACAATAATATTGGAGAACAGCACTATTGTTGGTTGTCACAAGTGTAAATTAGATAATGTTCCCCAAATCGGGATGTGCTACAGTTACCACAAAGCTATGGAGTTAGCTTTCGATTTTATGATTACATCTGCGCACAAACCACTAGTGATTTAAAGAACTCATAGCCTGAATCATTTTGAACATGGAGATTGGGAACATGGTGGGTATTGCAATAAAACATTGCCATATAAAGAAGGTGAATTTGATGGTAGTGAGCAAGATCAAGATCTTCAAGCTATTGATAGAGAGGAATTATTGATAGAGAGGAATTACGAACAATGGCCACAACAAGAGAGCTAGATCGCAATAAGAATTCCCGTCTCACAAAGGAAACAAGAATCTGAAGCAAATATCTCAACAAAGTGGGATATTTACTTTCCTCCTCTCATGATTAGAGGTGACATCGAGGAACCTAAAAGCTATTACAAATCAAATTAACAGTAAAAAACACCAATTTTACGTGGTTCGGCAAGTTGCCTACGTCCACGGGGCAAGGAGGAGGAGATCTACTATTAGAGAGAAAGAGAATACAAATAGGGTACAAATCTCACACCAAAACCCTAAAACAAAACTCTCTAAACCCTCACAAATATCTCCCTCAAAAGACGGCTCCAAAAAACTCTCTCTCACCTGATTTTCGGCCTCCCCCCTTCTAAACCCTAGCGACTTAGGTATTTATAGGTGAAAATCCAAAGCCAAAAGAAATTTGGGCCTCACAAAAGCCCAAATAAGCAGCGTTCACAAAGCGTCTGACTCACGTGAGACCTCTTCACGTGAGAAAAATTGTGGTCCCCCACAATTCTCCACCTCGGTGAAGTTTCTCTCAAAACTGAGCCGACACCAAAACAATCAAAAATCCCACTTGTTGCGTCCAGGACGAAGTAGAATAAATCTACGACAACGGACTCAATCCACAACAAGTCGGGAACCCAAATGAGAGTTCAAACAATCTCCTCCCCATCAAAATCAACACCGGCTGCATCATAAAGACTGCCTACGTATCCTCTTGCCCAAGGAATCAAGCCTTGCGTAGTTCACCCAAATGGCCGCCAACGGCCTCAACAATCACGAATGTGCAACAAGTCTCTGCAATGATCAAACTTGTTGCTCGGAACCACCTTTGTGAGCATATCTGCCGGATTATCCTTCGTGTGGACCTTCACAATCTCCACATCACCATCTTCAAGAACATCACGAACGAAGTGATAACGAACGTCAATATGCTTCGTTCTTGCATGAAGAACCTGGTTCTTCGCCAAATAGATAGCACTCATGCTATCACAATGAATGGTGACGGACCGTTGCGATATACCAAGTTCCTCTAAAAGTCCTCGGCCAAATCGCCTCCTTCCACGACCTCGTAATAGCCATATACTCGCCTCCGTCAGAGAAAAGCAACCGTGACCGCAGTGCATCTCCAACACACCGCGACGGGTCAAAGTGAACACATACCCGTCGTAGGCCGTTTATCAAATCCGGCATAATCCGAATCAACATAACCAACACACAACCGCCCATCCAGAGTGTCCCGCCATACACCAAACCAACATTTAGCGTACCTCGAATGTACTTTAAAATCCATTTCACGGCGCTCCAATGACCCACTCGATCGTGCATGTATCTCGAAACCATGCTCACCTTTGTGACAAATCGGTCTCGTACATACCACATCAAGCTTCCAACTGGCCAGATATGGAGTCTTCGACATCAACTCGATCTTCAACCGCTTTCGTGAAAGGTCACCAAAGCTTTAAATGGGCTCCTAATGGTACACCGATCGCTTCAGATCCATGCTAACATGGAACCGCTGTAGAACCTTCTTCAAATAAGCCATCTGTGTCAAACAAATTTTGCCCTTTTTCTTATCTCTACCGATCTCCATCCCCAAAAGGCGCTTAGCCTCACCCAAATCCTTCATCTCAAACTCGTTTGAAAGCTGTGCCTTCAATTCATTTATAGCAGACCTGGAAATAGAGGCAACCAACATGTCATCGACATATAATAACAAATAGATATACGCACCTTCTTTCAACTTGCGAAAATATACGCAAGGATCAAACTGGCTCCGAGTGTACGAATGACCAAGCATAAAACCATCGAATAGCCTATACCACTGTCGAGGAGACTGCTTCAAACCATATAGCGACTTCTTTAGTCTGCAAACCAATTTTTCTTTCCCTGCAGCTCGGAATCCCAATGGCTGAGTCATATAGATTTCTTCATCAAGATCACCATGAAGAAATGCTGTCTTCACATCCAACTGATCTAATTCCAATCCATACTGTGCCACCAATGCTAGCAAAATCCGAATCGACGAATGCTTCACCACCGGAGAGAAGACCTCATTATAATCAATACATTCCTCCTGTGCATAGCCCTTCGCAACCAACCTAGCTTTGAACCTCAATGGAGTGCCTTCAATGCCCTCCTTCTTAGTGTATACCCACTTGCAACCAATTGCCTTCCGTCCCTTTGGAAGCTCAACAAGCTCCCATGTATCGTTCTTGTGAAGAGACTCCATCTCTTCCTGCATAGCTACCTGCCACGAATCAGCCTCCGAACTCTGCTCGGCCTCTCTGAATGTAGTAGGTATCATCTCATCGATACTCTCCACCGGAAGTGCATATGCAACTGTGTCGGCATACCGTGCTGGCATATGTATGTTTCTCCTCTGTCTCCGAACCGCAATAGAATCCTGAACCTGAGCCGTCGGTCCCTGATCCTGCACATCTGTACTCATATCCTCCGTGTCACCGTCGTGCTCGCCTGGCGTCACCTCAGTCGGCACTCTAATAGATATTGTACCATCTGGACAATGTGGAGCTGCATCGATCTCCACCACCTGCGATATCTCCTTCGTCGGGTCGCTTCCACCTGATGAGAGTTGGGAAGCTTCAAGATAGAAGCCTCATCGAATGTGACGTCTCTACTCGGCACAATCTTCTTATCAACTGGATCCCATAGCTTGTATCCTTTGACACCACGCTTGAATCCTACAAATATGGCCTTCCAAGCTCGCGGTTCCAATTTATCTGTTCTCACATGATAAAATGCAGGGCACCCAAATACCTTGAGCTGGTCATAATCTCGTCGGCTCTCCGACCACTTCTCCATAGGGTCTTTCCCCAATCGCATGGATGGCGACTGTTGATGAGGTGGCTCGCATATGTAAGTGCCTCACCCAAAAGATCTTCTCCAAACCACTATCGCCAATAAACATCGAATCTTCTCCAAAGAAAGACCGATTCAACCTCTCTCGCCACCCCATTTCTTTGCGGTGTATGACTAACCGTGAAGTGTCTCTCTATGCCCTCGCCTCGACATAGCCGCCGAAGGGGTCTAAAGTATACTCACCACCGCTGTCGGATCTCAACGCTTTGATCTTTCTCCCACCGCAGCTTCTAATCTCTTCTTCCACTCCACGAATATATCTAGGACTTCACTCTTCTTCGTCATGGTGTACACCCAACATCGCCTAGAATAGTCATCAACAAATGTGACGAACCAATGTCTACCACCAAGTGATGCCGCCTTGGTGGGACCCCAAACGCTCAGGTGCACGTAGTCCGTAATACCCTTCGCCCGATGGATGGTCGTTCGAACTTTACCTTTGTCTCGCTTGCCAAGAACACAATGCTCACGTAACTCAATTTTTCCACTCTTGGCTCCTTTAATAGCCCTCGCTGCATAACGCCGCAGTGACCTTTCACCGTGTGCCCTAACCTATAGTGCCAAAGCACATCTCTGTCAGCCTCTGAAACAAGCCGAAAAGCGTGGCCAATCTCGGTGCTCCCATTCGATAGTATAAATTTTGATTTGGACTCCTTCATCACCACCAAAGATCCTTTAGTAACCTTCCCTACACCGCTTTTGAAAGTCACATTGAATCCCTTTGCCTCCAAAGCTCCAACCGAGATAAGATTTTTCTTCACCGAGGAACAAATCTCACCTCCTTCACCACGGACTACTCCATCGTGCATCCTAATCCGCACAGTACCTATCCCACAAATGCCACAGGTTGATCATTTCCCATGACAACAACACCCCGCCGACTTTCTCAAAAGATGCAAACCGGTCTCGCTAGGGGTCACATGATAAGTAGCGCCGAATCAAGCATCCAATCGATGCTTCCACATGATTCACCTCCGGAGTAATCAATAGAGAATAGCACGAATCGTCGGAATCATCGCCTTTAGCAATATTCACCTCATTGGCCTTCGGGCCATTTTTCTTGCCATTTTCTTTCTCCTTGAGCTTTGGACAATCTCTCTTCCAATGTCCCTGCTCTTTGCAGAATGCACATTGATTCTTTGACAATTGGTGGCCTTCTTGACTTTGACCTCCCTCTATTGCCACCTTTCGGATATGGGCTTCTACCTCTCGTCGACAAGGCCTCGCCTGAAGTATTCGCACGGGAAGTCTCCTTGTCCTTCCTCCTCAAATCATGGTTGGTCAATGCGTTAGTAACTTCACTATAGCTGATAGAAGTACGTCCGTTCAACAAAGTGAGTACAAAGGTGTCATACTCCTCATCAGGTAAGGAGCCCAATAAAATAACAGCCTTGTACTCATCCGTTATCTTCTCATCAACATTTGCCAAGTCGGACAACAACTTAGTATAGTTGTTCACATGAGCCGCTAGTGAGGTGCTCGGACACGAAACACGAAGAGTCAAGTGCAACCTGTTCTCAACACTCTTCGCGAGATAGTTATTGTTGAGAATTTTCCACATCTTCATTGCAGACGTCACCCCAAGCACGTCATATTTCAGCTCCTGTTCCAAACAGGACCTGATCACCCCACACGCGTTCCTATTCATCTTATCCCATATCTCCTCTTCATATTTAGGTGGCCTCTCGTGGACCATGATGGTTTCCTCCAAATTTTGAGCATTGGCATCACATGCGTCGCTCATCCACAAACCAAAGTTGATTTTGCCGTCGTACTTCACCACATTAATTTTGGTGTTCTGAAAACCAACTTGCATTTGCATTGTACTCGCCATTGACTTGCTGCTTTCACCTTCTTCTCCCATTGCAAACTAACTCCAAATTGTAGAGAAAGAACAACTTTGATAGGATTAAAGAATCACCCAACTGAACCCTAGATCGGATTCCAAATAGATTTCCTAACCACACGAGGAAAGCGAAATCTCCAACGGCAACTCCTAATGCTATCTCCACCGAAGCCGAGAACTCCAAGAACTAAGCTTCACACAAGAATCTTCCTCCACCAAACTTCAAAACCCTAGATCTGAAATCTGGGCTCTGATACCACTTGTTGCTGTGGAGAAAATTTAGTGACACCTCTGTAGAACAATGGCCACAACAAGAGAGCTAGATCGCAATAAGAATTCCCGTCTCACAAAGGAAACAAGAATCTGAAGCAAATATCTCAACAAAGTGGGATATTTACTCTTCCTCTCATCAGTTCTAGGATGACACATCGAGGAACCTAAAAGCTATTACAAATCAAATTAACAAGAAAAACACCAATTTTACGTGGTTCGGCAAGTTGCCTACGTCCACGGGGCAAGGAGGAGGAGATCTACTATTAGAGAGAAAGAGAATACAAATAGGGTACAAATCTCACACCAAAACCCTAAAACAAAACTCTCTAAACCCTCACAAATATCTCCCTCAAAAGACGGCTCCAAAAAACTCTCTCTCACCTGATTTTCGGCCTCCCCCCTTCTAAACCCTAGCCTGACTTAGGTATTTATAGGTGAAAATCCAAAGCCAAAAAAGAAAACGGAGCTGGGCCTCACAAAAGCCCAAATAGAAAAACGCGTTCACAAAACGCGTACAGCTTCACGTGAGACCTCTTCACGTGAGAAAAATTGTGGTCCCCCACAAATATGGACCCGATTCATTTGGAGATGTTGGATGTTTACCATCTTTCGTTGCCTCGACCAGATGGGCATACAGATAAATACAGAGGGGTCAAGGGGACGTCCCATGACTGCCTGCATTGGTGCTTGCCTGGTCCAGTCGACGCTTGGAATGATCTGATGATGGCAACGATACTCAGGCACGAGGACCTGAAACATTCCTATATATTGAGACGTGCAACCCTTAATATTGTTTCTGCTCCAACGATCAGATGCTTGCTCTCACAGAAAAGACTATTAGGGAACCAGGGCTAGGTCCTGGTCAAAGCCAAAATGTGAATACTTGGAAATGCAGAACAATATGTGAGAATCTTTAGTATTTGATGAGAAAGGAATTGCTTTTTATGCTTGATGTTACAGCTGACTTGTAAGGCGTGATGCGACAACCGTTTGCCTGTTATAGATCATCTATGTCAACAATTTTGTGCATTTGATGGGAAACTGAATTATTTTCATGCTTGATATTACAATTCATTCTAAGATACAGTATTGGAGTCTCTTACTCTTTGTGATACACTCGGGTATAAATGTAGTACAAATTAGATAGTCTATTTTTCATTTTCCTTTTGGATATAGGGATCCATTGGACGGATAACTGCATGAATAGACATGCTTGGTAACAAGAAAAGATGTCAACATATCCCTAATCTACTACATACAAATCATTTACCAACAAGTTAAAATATTAACGGTAACCATGTTTACTATATACTTATCAAATCAGTATCCCCTAACTAATCACGGATACAAATATGGATAAGGATATGCCTCGTAAGGAAAATTCATATCCACATGCCAAAATTGATCTTGTTTATGGATATACATGCGGATATGTATGCGGATATACATGCAGATACAAAACGGATATGAGAAAACCATATACTATTGAAAAGAATATATTTCATATGATACAAGAGAGTTCATTAATATGTTTGATATATCCGAAAAGCTAAAGTTAGATCTCTTGATCATCAAAATCAACCTCAAATTCATTAATCTAAGGATTAAAGCAGCATGCTTTATGACTAATATATACTTGCATATTTGAATATGGATCTGGATATTTCATTACATATCTCAGATCCATATCCTATCGGTATAGGTATTAGCGATCATATCTGCATCTTAATGTATACTGGTACTGATATTATTTGGCACCCTAATGTTTACCCATTATCAATTGTTGAGGCTTATGTTACTCTCTTGATACAGTTACTAGCAGATAAGCCCTACTCTACTATGTTGAAGACATAATGTTTTGATTGAAATCCAGGTTTTATCTCAATTATCCAGCTTATACTTGCCAATCTTAGCCAACTTAAACAGGTTAATTAATATATATCCGTAACTTTTCATATTAATTAGATCTTTCACTAACAATTAAGTCTAGATGCTATAAGCAACCATTATGATTAGTTTTGCTTAGGTTATAATCTCATGATGCAGTTTGTATCAGCAACGGAGGGAGAAATGTATGAATTTCTTTGTTTACATGACGCTGGGTAATTCTGAATGTTCGACTCCTGATGGTTGCTGGAAGTGCTTTGGAAAAGTATTATCTGTGTGAAATACTTTGGTGTTGATAATCAAATTCAATATACAAATTCAAATGGGAAAAATCAATCTTCTGGAGAGACATTTATAAAGACTAGTATAGTGTAATGCGCTGCACGTGGACATATTTGTTTTATAATATAATTTTTAAAACATTTTCACAAACATTATATTAATATATTTTTATATAGGTATATCAAACATGTTAAACTAACATGACAATGTATTAATATACTATATAAATTGAACAAAATTTGATTTCTAAATTTTGTTAATAACGCAAGATGTGTTAGCTAACATTAGCAAATAGCTACATAGTCAAACTGTTTAATGTTCATATATACCATGTCACTTCATGTATTGATTTGAGAGTTAATCTCTCGATAATTGATTTTATCGAGAGAGAGAGAGAGCCATTTTAGAAAATATAAAGTTTATGCAACCAATAGATTAAAAAAATATCCCAAAAAGGGGAAAACACTTGTTTCCTCATTCTTTATGTTCCCTTCTAAACATTGCTTTTGTCCTAGTTTTATCTAACAAAACATTATCATTTTAGTTCTTCACATTCTATCAACTAATTCATGGTAGAAAGAAATAGTCCTTATATAGATTATTAGGAGTAGTCATATAAAAAACACAAAACTCATTAAAGTTACAAGATGATTAGGTCCTCCCTACATAGATTTCACAAAACCCTTAAGTTGCTCTTTTAGAGGTGTCTATCTAAACTTTAGAAAAATATCACTTTATCTCCACATGTTTTTTCGATAAGCACCGACTATATGAATTCGTGACCGCAAGCATGATGAGAAAAACCCTTTTCATATCATTTTTAATAATTTTAATAATAATTTTCACAAAACCCCTTATGGTTGGTCTAACTTAGGATTTAATTAATCTAACTAACGATTAATTAATTTAATTTAATCATAGAGTGTTAATTTGAAAAGGATCTTTTGATCTTTTTTGTACCATTTCATCTAACACTATTAGGAGAGTTTAGTTAAAAAATTTTAAAACATATAGGGAGTTTTCTGAAACACTTATGAATGATTGCAAGTGATACATGTGCCTGCAATGAGACAAGCACCTCGTCAGTTCTCCAACATGGAAAACCTGAAGGTAAAAGGGATTATAATGAAGTTAATATTTTTCCTTCCACAACAGTTTCAGCCAACCCCTAGAAACAAAGGTCACTAATCCCTCTCATTCATTCTATCCATCCAAGTTATAGTGTATAAAATAAAGTTTATACGGTTGAGCATAGTTAGAAAATAATTTAACAAAAAATGCATTCCACATCTTGTTTAGAAAAATAGCACGAGATATAATTGATGCAATCAAGAATAGTACTTTGCAATGCTCATCATCATTCCATCACAACTTTGACACCAATCTCCTTCAATTACTCCAGAACGTCCTTCTCCACCAACTCCTTAACCTCCTTCAACTTTAGCTCTGTGATTAATCACCAATTCCTCCCTAGTGAATTAAGAATAAACCACAAAGTTATACACATCTAATTTAAAAAAGAACATCCTAAATCAAAATAAGATAAGAGCAGATGATAACATTAGCCAAAGATGAATCCGATGAGGAAGAGTACTTTGACCTGGGGAGGGAATGGAGCCTGTCCTATTCTTCGCGGCTACCATTCTCTTCAATGTATAACAATGACTTAGATTAAGATTTTTATTTCATGTATTATTTGGAGTATAGTAAAGCAAGGAGCAAAACTCCTATATGCATAAGATTTTCTTATTATTTATAGTAATTTGGTGAGAGAATAATTGTTGTAACGCTTTTATCATTAGTGCAAATAAAGTTATGCATGGATGTTATGAGTGGATAGTTAAATGAAAAATTGATGACAATCAATGGAGGTTATCAAAAATTATGTATGTGTATTCATGTATATATGCATGGATGTGTAAGCAATGGAAAGATTATGAAAAATTGAGCATGTATGTGTCTTCATGTATGTATGAATGGATGTGTTGGAGGGCATTTTCGAAGAAAATATTTTAACATCCTACACACTTTAAAATAGTATAAGATGAATGGATATTGTTGAGCATTTGAATTATGAGTAATTATCAATATTATAATATAGAAAGGTCCAAATGTTCTTAAGTGAAGTTTTGGTTGTATAGCCATCACCCGATGATTAATATTCTCAACGGACTAAAAATTTGAGCACTTATATACTCATGTCTATGAGATAGTAAAGCAAGAAAATGAGGAAAAGATTCAAATACTATAGGTATATAATAATAGTAAAGGAGGAGGTTATGTGATGGGAAAGTTGTTAGGTTTAATTGGATGTTATTAAATAGATATAATGATACAATTAAAAGCTAATAAAGAATAGAGTAAGTTATGTATGTGTCTTTATGTATGTATATATGTGTTTTCATGTATGGATGCATGTGCTTTATGTATGCATGTATGTGTTTTAAAGGGTATTTTCGAAGAAATGTTTTAACATACCAACACACTTTTATAATAGTATTAGATAAGGAAAGTTTTCTTTGTAGTACCAGAGTGGAGATAGATAATGGGAAAAATACATTGTTTTGGTTGGATAAATGGACTGGTGGTGAAATGTCTTTAGTTGCAATGTTTCCAGATTTATATGCCTTAGTTGTTGATCAGGTTATAACTGTTTTCTCTAGTAGAAGGCAAATACATGATAGGTGGATGTGGCATATCCCTTTCAAGAGGCAGCTTACAGGGCATTTAGTGTCACAATATTGGGAAATGTTGAATAGATTAAATAATGTGAAATTTTCTACTGAGCAAGATATTAGAAAATGGAAATGGGAGTCACCTAATATTTTCACAGTAAAATCCTATTATAATTTTTTGATTGATGGGGGAATTAGGTTTGATTGTATGGATGTTTGGAAACTGCCTGTTCCTTTGAAGATTAAAATTTTAGTTTGGTTGATTGTTAAAGAGAAATTGAATACAAAAGATTTGCTCAATAGAAAAGGAGTTGTGGTAGACAATATGTGTTCACTGTGTGGTGTAGAAATAGAAACACACTCCCACTTATTCATACATTGTTCTTTTGTTTTCTCTGTGTGGAGGTCAATTAAACACAAATTTGATGTGAATAGTGATTTTATTAGTCTATAGGAGTTATGCTCTTCTTGGAGGATGTTCTCTGTACCAAATAAATCTAGACTGATGTGGGATATGTATACTTGTGCTTTAGTTTGGTGTATTTGGGGAGAGAGAAATAATAGAATTTTCAACCACAAAATTAAACATGCATTACAGATTTTGGGACAAATTAACTCTGTTCTCACGGCTAGGAATATGATCGCAACCACAATGAAGCATTTCAAGCGCAGACCAAGGAGGAATATAGCTAGAGTTGATGAAATGATACACAACAATTTGGAGCTGCAGAGCAATGTAGAGGTGGCTGTTGGGAGTATTCAGCTAGAATAGTTGTTTGTATGTGTTCATTTTTTGATACTATGAAAGCTAGTATTTTGGATTGTAATGACATTATGTTCAAGGTTTCTGTTTGCTTGCTGTATGCAATCTTTTGTAAGGGTGGGGGGCGGCCTTTATGTACAAACATGTAAGGATTTTTAAGATTTTCAGCTGCACCTTTAGGTTGGAGGTGTAGTGTAGTATGTACAACCTATTCTATTAATAGTAGCAGGTAAAGTTGTCTGTGTGAGACCTCATCCTTTTTCTCAAATTAAAATAATCAAATACGTCCCCAAGATCTTTATATTTTGAAATTAAATCCCCAACTCTTTCAATATGGTGCTAAATAGAGGGACTATTCAAAATAAAATGATTCAGGGACTAAGTTCAAAATATGAAAGAGATCGGAGGCCTAATATAGAGAAAAACCCTTAAAAGATATCATCTCCTACTTATGATAGGTGTACTCCTGTAAAATAGAAATTTGGAAGGGCTAAAAAGCAAATATCATGAGGTCGATGTTCTTATGAGTCTATGACTTATTATTGTTGTTGTTGTCGCTGTTGTTATTGTTATTGTTATTGTTATTATTATTATTATTATATATTATTATCGTGATTATGATCATCATCATCATTATTATCATGATCATTATATTCATCATCCTCCGCCTCCTCCGGAGGTATTTTTTGGACAAGATGAAAGATAAATCTTTTGTATTCGCTGGCAATCGACTCACTTGCTCGCAAGCAAATGGAATGTTGTGCGCAGCGAAAAATTTCGGCAGCACCTCTGCCGAACAATGGCCACAACAAGAGAGCTAGATCGCAATAAGAATTCCCGTCTCTCCAAGGAAATAAGAATCTGAAGTAAATATCTCAACAAGGTGGGATATTTATTCTTCCTCTCATCAGTTCTAGGACTGACCTGTCGAGGGAACCTAAAAGCTATTACAAATCACACAAATAGCTATTACAAACCAAATCAATAGCAATAGCGAGACACGCGAATTTTACGTGGTTCGGCAAGTTGCCTACTACATCCACGGGGCAAGGAGGGGAGAGATTTACTACTAGAGAGAAAGAGAATACAAATAGGGTTTACAATCTCACACCAAAACCCTAGAACAAAGCTCTCTAAACCCTCACAAATATCTCCCTCAAAAGGATGCTCAAAACCCTAAAAAAGGGTTGCTCAAATAAAGGATGGCGGCTGCTCCAAAAACCCTCTCTCTTTGCCTAACCCTAAACCACGTTTCCGTCCCTATTTATAGGGTATCGATTCGAAAGAGTTTGAAAAAGCGTCTGAGGCGTGGGGGCCACGCTTGAGAAAACGCTTGAGGGGAAAAGTTGCGGACGGGGCCACAACCACGAGAAAAGCGCGTTTGAGAAAACGCGTTGCCTCGTGGTCTCGTGGTTATGGTCCCCACATGATCACGAGACTCACAATTCTCCACCTCGGTGAAGTTTCTCCCAAAACTGAGCTGATACCAAACAACCAAATGTCCCACTTGTTGCGTCCAGGATGAAGTAGAATAAATCTACGACAATGGACTCAATCCACAACAAGTCGGGAACCCAAACGAGAGTTCAAATAATCTCCTCCCCATCAAAGCCAACACCGGCTGCATCATAAAGACTGCCTACGTATCCTCTTGCCCAAGGAATCAAGCCTTGCGTAGTTCACCCAAATGGTTGCCAACGGCCTCAACAATCACGAATATGCAATAAGTCTCTGTAATGATCAAACTTGTTGCTCGGAATCACCTTTGTGAGCATATCTGCCGGATTATCCTTCGTGTGGACCTTCACAATCTCCACATCACCATCTTCAAGAACATCACGAACGAAGTGATAACGAACGTCAATGTGCTTCGTCCTCGTATGAAGAACCTGGTTCTTCGCCAAATAGATAGCACTCATGCTATCACAATGAATGGTGACGGACCGTTGCGATATACCAAGTTCCTTCAAAAGTCCTCGAAGCCAAATTGCCTCCTTCACAGCCTCCGTAATTGCCATATACTCTACCTCCGTCGTAGGCAAAGCAACCGTAGACTGCAAGGTGCATCTCCAATACACCGGCGCACGGGTCAAAGTGAACACATACCCCGTCGTAGACCGGCGTTTATCCAAATCCCGGCATAATCCAATGAACATAACCAACGCACAACTGCCCACCTGAAGGGTCCCGCTCATAAATCAAACCAATATTGAGCGCACCTCGAATGTACCTCAAAATCCATTTCCGCGGCGTTCCAATGACCCACTCTGGATCATGCATGTATCTCGAAACCATGCTCACGCTTTGTGATAAATCGGTCATTACATACCATTGCGTACATCAAGCTTCCTTCGGCTGCATATGGAGTCTTCGACATCAACTCGATCTTCAAGCTGTCTTCGTGAAAGGTCAGTGAAAGCTTCAAATGGGCTCCTAATGGTACCTTGGCCGTATCCATGCTAACATGGAACCGCTGTAGAACCTTCTTCAAATAAGCCATCTGTGTCAAATAAATTTTACCCTTCTTCTTGTCTCTGCCGATCTCCATCCCCAAAATGCTCTTAGCCTCACCCAAATCATTCATCTTGAACCCCTTTGAAAGGCTGTGCCTTCAATTCATTTATAACAGACCTGGAAATAGAGGCAACCAACATGTCATCGACATACAATAATAAATAGATATACGCACCTCCTTTCAACTTGCGAAAATATACGCAAGGATCAAACTGGCTCTGAGTGTATGAATGACCAAGCATAAAACCATCGAATCGCTTATACCACTGTCGAGGAGACTGCTTCAAACCATATAGCGATTTATTTAGTCTGCAAACCAACTTTTCTTTCCCTGCAGCTCGGAATCCCAATGGCTGAGTCATATAGATTTCTTCATCAAGATCACCATGAAGAAATGTTGGCTTCACATCCAACTGATCTAATTTCAATCCATACTGTGCCACCAAAGCTAGCAAAATCCGAATCGACGAATGCTTCACCACTGGAGAGAAGACCTCATTATAATCAATAACTTCCTCCTGTGCATAGCCCTTCGCAACCAACCTAGCTTTGAACCTCAATGGAGTGCCTTCAATGCCCTCCTTCTTAGTGTATACCCACTTGCAACCAATTGCCTTCCGTCCTTTGAAGCTCAACAAGCTCCCATGTGTCGTTCTTGTGAAGAGACTCCATCTTTCCTCGCATAGCTACCGCCACAAATCAGCCTCGAACTACCTTTCGGCCTCTCGAATGTAGTAGGTATCATCTCATCGATACTCTCCACCAGAAGTGCATATGCAACTGTGTCGGCATACCGTGCTGGCATCTATATGTTTCTCCTCTATCTCCGAATCACAATAGAATCCTGAACCTGAGCCGTCGGTCCCTGATCCTGCACATCTGTACTCATATCCTCCGTGTCACCGTCGTGATCGCCTGGCGTCACCTCAGTCGGCACTCTAATGGATATTGTACCATCTGGATAATGTGGAGCTGCACCGATCTCCACCACCTACGATATCTTCTTCGTCGGGTCGCTCTCCACCTGATGAGAGTTAGGAAGCTCCAAGATAGAAGCCTCATCGAATGTGACGTCTCTACTCAGTACAATCTTCTTATCAACTGGATCCCATAGCTTGTATCCTTTGACACCACGCTTGAATCCTACAAATATGGCCTTCCTAGCACGCGGTTCCAATTTATCTGTTCTTACATGATAAAATGCAGGGCACCCGAATACCTTGAGCTGGTCATAATCTCGTGCTGGCTCTCCTGACCACTTCTCCATAGGGGTTTTTCCCCTCAATCGCAGATGAAGGCAGCATGTTGATGAGGTGGCTCGTATATGTAAGTGCCTCAGCCCAAAAGATCTTCTCCAAACCACTATGCGCCAATAAATATCGAATCTTCTCCAGCAAAGACCGATTCAACCTCTCTGCCACCCCATTTTGCTACGGTGTATGACTAACTGTGAAGTGTCTCTCTATGCCCTCGTCTCGACATAGCTGCTGAAAGGGGTCTAAAGTATACTCACCACCGTTATCGGATCTCAACGTCTTGATCTTTCTCCCAATCTGCAGTTCTAATCTCTTCTTCCACTCCACAAATATATCTAGGACTTCACTCTTCTTCGTCATGATGTACACCCAACATCGCCTAGCATAGTCATCAACAAATGTGACGAACCAATGTCTACCACCAAGTGATACCGTCTTAGTGGGACCCCAAACGCCTCGTGTGCACGTAGTCCGTATACCCTTCACGATGGATGTTTGCTTGAACTTCACCTTTGTCGCTTGCCAAGAACACAATGCTCACGTAACTTAACTTTTCCACTCTTGGCTCCCTTTAATAGCCCACTTGCATAGCGCTGTAGTGACCTTTCACTGTGTGCCCTAACCTATAGTGCCAAAGCCCGCCCCTCGTCCCTCTGAAATAACTGGCAACGCATTAATCTCGGTGCTCCCATTCATATAGTATAAATTTCGACAGGACTTCCTTCATCACTACTAAAGATCCTTTAGTAACCTTCCCTACACCGTTTTTGAAAGTCACATTGAATCCCTTCGCCTCTAAAGCTCCAACTGAGATAAGATTTTTCTTCAGCTGAGGAACAAATCTCACCTCCTTCAACTCACGGACTACTCCAACGTGCATCCTAATCTGCACAGTACCTATCCCACAAATGCCACAGGGTTGATCATTTCCCATGACAACAACACTCCCATCGACTTTCTCAAAAGATGCAAACCAGTCTCGCCTAGGGGTCACATAATAAGTAGCGCTGGAATCAAGCATCCAATTTGATGCTTCCACATGATCCACCTCCGGAGTAATCAATAGAGAATAGCACGAATCGTTGGAATCATCGCCTTTAGCAATATTCACCTCATTGGCCTTCGGGCCCTTTTTCTTGTCGTTTTCTTTCTCCTTGAGCTTTAGACAATCTCTTTTCCAATGTCCCTGCTCTTTGCAGAATGCACATTGATGTTCGCGGTAAAAATCGGTTTGTTATTCATTGTTGCTTGAACTCGTTTACAGCTTCGTTGGCCTACAACAAAATTCAAAAGAAATGCCTTTTATTTTAAGGCGTACAATGAAAATGAAAATTATAACTTTTTGAACAAACGCCGGATCTCTATTATCACGGGATCCTCGCGTGTGGTTCTTCGCTGCGTCGGACTTTTATTCGTCCGTGGACCACCGCGCAATTCGATCCGGTGGAAACGGGTTACGGAACTCTGAGGCGTAGGGGCTCGTTTCTGAAGAAGCGAAGCGCTGAGGATCACACTCACGAAGGAGAGGATCGCGGGGATCGCACTCACGAAGGAGAGGATCGCCGGGCGGTGAGATCTACTAGGAGAAATCCGCAGCTATCCAGAAGGGTATCGTAGTCGACCGGTTAAACACCTCCACGATTGTCGGTGAACTTCGTGCTTTCCGGTGCTTCGGGCGTGTGTCGGCGGCTCGTAGATCTCGCGAGTTCTCCGAAAATCCAAACTCCTAAAAATCAGCTCTGGAAATCCCTCGAAATCAGCAAAAGTCCAGTCGAAGTCCAAAAAATCCAGCCTCTCATCCAAGAAGACCCCCCTATTTATACAAATCGGTTGTGCGACCACCAAGGTGGCTCGGCCATGGTGGCGAGGTGGCTCGGCCATGGTGGCGAGGTGG